>SJYC01083468.1:0-95856 GCA_006408675.1 Madoqua kirkii | reverse complement strand
TTATCGGATAATGGGTGTTTAGAAACCAAGATCTAGGTGCTGGCTTTGCTTATGGCTATAGGGGCTGTACTACTACTAGTCTGTCTTAGCAGATGGAGCTAGGAAACATACGTATGTACGCTAACACGCACATCTGTCTTTCTGCCTGTCTACCTTTACAAACCTTGAGTTCATAGTGATGCCTTCAGTTCCAGTCCAAAGCTTCAGGGTTTCTTTCAGTCTTCTCACTTTCTTTATTTGTAATTTCCTCCTCTGACAGTAGGAAACCTTGGTCTTGTTATCTGTAATATACTTACCTATTTGGTCAACGCTAGTACATACAAACGGCTGTTGCAGAATTGCTGATTCATACCCCTGTGAGAAACAAATGTAACTAGGGTATTTGTGAACAATCCTTTTTTCTTTAGCCTTATAGAATCCAGCCAAAATAGTGTTTCCTTAAGGCTAGTTATTTTCTTCCCTTTCCTCCTTCAGTCTGTTGCTTCTTCATCTATAATATGGTTATGCTCGTTTGTTGCTATTTATATTTCACTTTGATTCCTCCTCCCCCAGCACACATATCAATTTCAATTGTTTTCTTTTTGAGTAGGTAGCATATTATCATGGTTCTAAGAGTCAGAGCTGTACAAATAGACCCAGAGGAGTGTCGCCTTCTCATTCTGGCCACCTCATTCCATTTCCATTTCCCCATCCTTTCCAACCCTTTACCATCCACCCGCTGTAGGGATCCAGTCTCTTTGGCCTCTGGTTCATTCTTCCTATACTTCCTTTGCACAGATAAGCCACTACTTGAATGTTCTCTTAGATCCCCTTCTTTTGTTATACGGAGTGGATAAAGTACTGTAGATACTGTTTTGCACTTTGCTTTATTGGCTCAGAGGTTAAAGGGTCTGCCTGCAAGGCATGAGACCCGGGTTCAATCCCTGGGTCAGGAAGATCCCCTGGAGAAGGAAATGGCAACCCACTCCAGTATTCTTGCCTGGAGAATTCCATGGACAGAGGAGCCTGGGAGGTTACAGTCCACGGGGTCGCAAAGAGTCAGACACGACTGAGCAAGTTCACATTCACTTTTATTCACTTAACAGTATATCCTGGAGATCACTTCATATCAATTCATAGATATGAACTCCTTAAACTTCGATTATCAGAAAAAGAAATTTACCAACCCAAGGATTAATTTTAAAATCCCGTAAGCCTAGCGATGATGCTGATGCTGATAATAGATAGCATCAGCTCTACCATTAATCGAGCACCTGCTCTGTGGCATGCTCTGGGCTAAGCGTTTTATATGGATTATTGCACAGAGCCCTTCCTAGAGCCCAGTGGGATTTACATACTGATGAGGAAACTGAGCTCAGGAGTTTTTAGAAGCTTGCCCAGGTTATGAAGAATAGAACCACAATGTGAACCCAGGACACTCTCCTAAGTTCGTGCTTTGTGAAGAGCACACTCTCTCCATTCTAAAGTATTTTCAGGCTAAAACAAAGCCATGTAGGTTTTTGAAACCTAGACATATCTCAGGCCTTAAAACCCTGTTGATCGTGTATCAGCTGCTGCCAAAACTGGCCTGTTACGGATGGCAGGAACATGAAGGTGATTTACTGCTTGTTCATCCAAAGAAATGGCCCTTCCTTCCCGCGGACCATAGGTCCTGCCTCTAGACAGGAGACAAGAGGGATGCTAGGTGGCGCCGCTACCCCGGATGCAGCAGTACGTCCCATCTCACCTTGTAGTCGCGGGCCACAGCAGCCAGCCCCGTGATGGGAAGTGCATGGCCTCGCAGGGCTGCTTGGTTGGCAGGACGCTCCATCAAGCCTGAGTTACAGCAGTAACGGTTTGTACAGCAGGAGTGGAAGAAGGGTTTCTTTGGGCAGGAGTCTGGCTTCTGTTGTGAGGAGTGACAGCCTCTGGCAGAGGGACAGTACAGCGGAGTTGGTTGAGAGCGTGGCTTCTGGGTTCTGAGTGCCAGGGGCCTCACACCAGCATCAGATTTTCAAGCCTTGTAACCCTGGGCAAGTCACTTCACCTCTTCAGAGCATGTCTGTGACATGATACGACCTATCTTAGGGGTTTCCATGACCACGTTCAGTTTCTGTGATTTGCTAGAAGGAATCAGAGAACTCAGCACACAGTCATACTCACGGCTACAATCTATCACAGCAGAAGGAGACAAAGCAAAGCCACCAAAGGGAACAGGTGAAGGAGTGAAGTCAGAGGACACAAGCCCAGGCTCTCAGAGTCCCTTCCCAAGGCAGTCACATAGGAGGCACTGAATCCCTCCAACAACAAGTGTAACAGGTATATGTCATGTTTTCTCCCCCAGGAAGCTCATTAGAGACTCAGTGCCCAGGGTTTTTACTGGGGTCTGGTCATGCAGGCACTGTCTGCCAACATGTATCAAAATCCCAGACTCCCAGAAGAAAGGCAGGGGTTCAGCATAAATGCACTGTTTGCGTGAATGGTTTGCATGAACAGTGAGCCACCCTCAGGAGAAAATGATGCGAACCTTCCCGAAATGCAAGTTCCCAGATGCCAGCCAAGCGAGGGCCAACTTTGCAAGCAAGCCTTTCTTGGGGTGGCAGCCTCAGGCCTCCTAGGTTAATAACTCTTTTCTGCCCACCAGCCTATAGGGTGGTTGCTGGGTGGATTAAATGAGATGAGGTAAAGCACAGGGCACACTGACTGGTTAGTAAACACTCAGCAAGTGTAGACGATACTTTGAGAGTTCAGGGTATGAATTCTGAGTGGCTCGTTAGCACCTTAGAGCAAGCTCCATCCATCATCCGTCTACTCGCCTGTTCTTTCCTTTGTTCGGCACATTTTGATTGCACCTCACTGGCTCGGGCTGTGTCTGGGCTCCTTGGGACTTTGGTAGCAGTGGATCTCCCCCTTTCTGGAGGGTGATGCATGGAGGATTCCATTCTGCCTGGGTTTTGGAAGTGCGTGCTGGTGGTAAGAAACTCTGGGGATTTCAAGGTAGATGTGAACGGACCCTGTTGCACCCTCCAAGTTAGCGGCTTGGGTATGCGGTGCTCAGAAAACTTATCTTCCTGACGTCTCTTGTTTCTCTTGTTTGTCCTCCTGCAGCCAAGGCTAAGTCGAAATGCGGCCCGACCTTCTTCCCGTGTGCCAGCGGAGTCCACTGCATCATCGGCCGCTTCCGGTGCAACGGGTTTGAGGACTGTCCAGACGGCAGCGACGAAGAGAACTGCAGTAAGTGCTGGGGACCCTCCATCCTGGCCGCTCTCATCTTTCGGCTTCTTAACCACAGCCTAGGGCCTTTTCTGTTGTTACCTAGGATGAACTCGTTACTACTTCTTCCTTGTGTGTATGTACAGAGGCCCAGCTGCCATCTATCAGGGTCTCTGCTACGTGCCCTGGGCCAGGAGCATAGCTTGTGTTCAGTTCTGATGATTGCTCTGAGAATGCAGGTGTGTGATCTCCATCCACAGATGAGAATGTGAAGCACGGAAGGGTCAGTGGACTCATCTGGAGTCACACGGCTTATCAAGGGCACAGCCAGTGCTTGGCCCACTCAGACCCTCATCTGATTGGCTCTCCCGCTCATCACCCCATGTTTACGTGCTTACTTTCCTTCTCACTTTGAATTCCTAAAAAAAAGAAAGATGTGTATATGTTAATAATGTACATACTATAAGAATCTCTTCTCTAGTTGTTCTCCAACAACAAGTGTAACAGGTATATGTCATGTTTTCTCCCCCAGGAAGCTCATTAGAGACTCAGTGCCCAGGGTTTTTACTGGGGTCTGGTCATGCAGGCACTGTCTGCCAACATGTATCAAAATCCCAGACTCCCAGAAGAAAGGCAGGGGTTCAGCATAAATGCACTGTTTGCGTGAATGGTTTGCATGAACAGTGAGCCACCCTCAGGAGAAAATGATGCGAACCTTCCCGAAATGCAAGTTCCCAGATGCCAGCCAAGCGAGGGCCAACTTTGCAAGCAAGCCTTTCTTGGGGTGGCAGCCTCAGGCCTCCTAGGTTAATAACTCTTTTCTGCCCACCAGCCTATAGGGTGGTTGCTGGGTGGATTAAATGAGATGAGGTAAAGCACAGGGCACACTGGCTGGTTAGTAAACACTCAGCAAGTGTAGACGATTACTTTGAGAGTTCAGGGTATGAATTCTGAGTGGCTCGTTAGCACCTTAGAGCAAGCTCCATCCATCATCCGTCTACTCGCCTGTTCTTTCCTTTGTTTGGCACATTTTGATTGCACCTCACTGGCTCGGGCTGTGTCTGGGCTCCTTGGGACTTTGGTAGCAGTGGATCTCCCCCTTTCTGGAGGGTGATGCATGGAGGATTCCATTCTGCCTGGGTTTTGGAAGTGCGTGCTGGTGGTAAGAAACTCTGGGGATTTCAAGGTAGATGTGAACGGACCCTGTTGCACCCTCCAAGTTAGCGGCTTGGGTATGCGGTGCTCAGAAAACTTATCTTCCTGACGTCTCTTGTTTCTCTTGTTTGTCCTCCTGCAGCCAAGGCTAAGTCGAAATGCGGCCCGACCTTCTTCCCGTGTGCCAGCGGAGTCCACTGCATCATCGGCCGCTTCCGGTGCAACGGGTTTGAGGACTGTCCAGACGGCAGCGACGAAGAGAACTGCAGTAAGTGCTGGGGACCCTCCATCCTGGCCGCTCTCATCTTTCGGCTTCTTAACCACAGCCTAGGGCCTTTTCTGTTGTTACCTAGGATGAACTCGTTACTACTTCTTCCTTGTGTGTATGTACAGAGGCCCAGCTGCCATCTATCAGGGTCTCTGCTACGTGCCCTGGGCCAGGAGCATAGCTTGTGTTCAGTTCTGATGATTGCTCTGAGAATGCAGGTGTGTGATCTCCATCCACAGATGAGAATGTGAAGCACGGAAGGGTCAGTGGACTCATCTGGAGTCACACGGCTTATCAAGGGCACAGCCAGTGCTTGGCCCACTCAGACCCTCATCTGATTGGCTCTCCCGCTCATCACCCCATGTTTACGTGCTTACTTTCCTTCTCACTTTGAATTCCTAAAAAAAAGAAAGATGTGTATATGTTAATAATGTACATACTATAAGAATCTCTTCTCTAGTTGTTAAGTCATGTCCGACTCTTGTGACCCCATGGACTGTAGCCCACTAGGCTCCTCTGTCCATGGGATTCTCCAGGCAAGAACACTGGAGCTTGTTGCCGTTTTTTTTTCCACTGTAAGAATATGCTCTTGCAAGTTGGCATATGATCCAGCAGTCCCGCTCCTGGGCATATATCTGGAGAATATTCTAATTTGAAAAGATACATGCACCTCAGGATTTATAGTAGTCACAACATGGAAGCAGTTACGTGTTGATCCACAGATAAATGGATAAAGAAGATGTAGTGTATCTATACAATGGAATATTACCCTGCAGTAGAAAAGAATGAAATCATGTCATCTGTAGCAAATATGGGTGGACTCATATTATCATATGAGTGATATCATATGAGAGATTATTATACTAAGTGAAATCAGTCAGAAAGAGAAAGACAAATACCATATAGTACCAGTTATATGTGGCATCTAAAATATGACACAAATGGATTTGTTTCCAAATAGACTCACAGACAGAAAACAGACATAGTTACCAAAGGGGAAAGAAGGTGGGGGAGGGATAAATTAGGAGTTTGGGATCAGCAGATATAAACTACTCTATATAAAATAGATAAATAACAAGATCTTACTGTATAGAAAAGGGAACTATATTCAGTGTTTTGTAATAAACCATAATGGAAAAGAATATGAAAAAGAACATGTGTGTGTGTGTGTGTGTGTGTGTGTGTGTGTGTGTGTGTGTGTATGAATCACTTTGCTGTACACTGGAAACTAATTCAACATTGTAAATCAACTATACCTCAATTTAGAAAAAGAATATGCTCTTGGAAAAGTATCCAAACAGTAGAAAGCTAAACTTTTCTGTGACTTGCGACCACCCCTGGTCCTTTTTACCTGCTGTCTAGTATTCCAGAGCATCAGGGGACAGACACACATACATACCTCCTCTTGTCCTGTCTACCCCACCTGGCTCTTGGCAGTCTTGACGTTGAAGCTCACCTCGCTACTCCTTGGTCTCCATGCATGCATCCCGTCCTTGTCAGATTCACGCTCAGCAGCTTCAGTGACCGTCCAGTGTGCCTTCCCCACCTTTCACTCAGCAGTGAAAGGTGCTTTGTACCGGCTGCTGGTTCCTCTGGTCACTGCTCAGTTTTCTCTCTTTCCTTTCCCCTGAAATATTTAGGTAGTAGTTGGCTGTGGACGGGGTCACATGTTTACTTTCTGCGCTTAAGTATTTTAATAACCTTTTTTGCTTCCAATTATTGCAAAAGTTGGAGAATGTACTGGGTTCCCTCACCCTCCTGCTCTCCACCCAGGCACTCTTTCCCAATACAGTCTCATTTTGTCAGCAAAAAAAAAGTTGCAAAATATAGAAAAGTATAAAGAAGAAAACAAAACTGCCTAGGAAAAAGCCCTGTTAATATGTGGGCTATTCTGTGATAGTCATCCCCCACTCCATCTATGTTTCTATCTATCTTCTCTAATATGCATAATTGAGATGTCCTCTTTATTGTGACCATTTTCTCATGTTATTGTTTTTTTTAAAACAAAAGGTTTAATGACTTTAGTGATTGTTTTGATACACTGATTTTCTCTTACCCTGTTGCTTCTATTTTAAGTCTTCAAAGAGGAGAGTGACTGTCTCCTATGTTCTTTATATCTTTCCACGGAACAATCATTGCTGCACCCTCCCAAGAGGGACACAGAGTTTATAACTCTCCCGTGTGCCTTCTGTTGCCTTATTGCATCTTCTGAGTCTCACGTGGCAGAGCTATGGCAGGGCTGCTAGACTGGCGAATGGTGGGGAAGTGGCTGGAAGCCACCTTAGCCAGGAGGGTGCCTATTGTTAACAGGGCCAGGGGCCTAGCTGAGCAGAATGACTCTGGAGCGGGGTCTAGCCTCAGGTTTGTGTTCTGCCCCGGGAAGCACAGGTCAGGCGTCTTACATAGTCTGCCTGCACAGTGGCCTCCCTCCGAAGTGGGGATGCTGACAGCCTTTTTCCACATTTGTTGTGAGGATTGCTGCTGCTAAGTCGCTTCAGTCGTGTCCGACTCTGTGCAACTCCATAGACGGCAGCCCACCAGGCTCCCCCATCCCTGGGATTCACCAGGCTCCCCCATCCCTGGGATTCTCCAGGCAAGAACACTGGAGTGGGTTGCCATTTCCTTCTCCAGTGCATGAAAGTGAAAAGTGAAAGGGAAGTCGCTCAGTCGTGTCCGACTCTTAGCAACCCCGTGGACTGCAGCCCACCAGGCTCCTCCCTCCATGGGATTTTCTAGGCAAGAGTACTGGAGTGGGGTGCCATTGCCTTCTCCAGTTGTGAGGATTAGATGAGATGATATCTGAAAAATGCTGAGTGTGATGGCCAGCCAGAGTAATTGACTTTAAAAATGCAAAGTGGCTTAAAGCAAAACTGAGTGATTAAGGGGAAGACCATGTCTATTAGTATTTTGCCTTTGGTTTTGAATGACTAAAGACATAGTTCTTTTATATACGCATACCTCTGAGATACAGTGGGCTTGGTTCCAGACCACAGCAATAAAGCAAATGTTGCAATAAAGTGAGTCACACGAATTTTTTGGTTTCCCAGTGCATATAAAAGTTATGACTGCACTATGCCATAGCCTCTTAAGTGCGCATTTGCATTCTGTCTGGGAAGAAAAAGCAATATACCTACTGTAATTTAAAAACACAGAACAAAGAACTGTTAATAGTAACAGCGAAGATCACCTATCACCAATCACCAATAACAAATACAATAAAGAAAAAGTCTAAGTTACCAAAATGTGACACAGAAACACAGAGTGAGCAACTGCTGTTGCGAAGATGGTGGCCACAGACGTGCTCAGTGCAGGGTTACACGCATCTTCAGTTTTTTTAAAAAATGCAGTGTCTTCAAAGTGGAGTAAAGTGAAGCTCAATAAAACAAGATGTGTACATATTTTACTTAGTCCTTTTGTGAGTATCTGCCTGATCTCAATTTCCTAGCATCCACAGGAATCTTATCATCTAAGGGGAGGGGGGATTCTTTTTATATATTGTCATGCATACATACATTCTAGAGAGTAATCCAGTGGCGATTAAAGCAGGTGTGATGCATTACAGTATGTACTGTCTAAATGATTGCACCATCCTGTGTACTCTCTGCCATAACTGAAGACCCTGTATCATTTAAATGTTTGGATATTGGTCCTCAATAGTCTAAATGAGTAAATTATATCCATTATCTGCCATTTGAGAAGAGCGGTTCTAGTTCACTACTTGAAAACTGGTAAATGCAGAATCAAGCATTTATCCTCCCTTTTCGTACATGAATTGTGTTTCTGAGCAATTAAATAGCTGACTTAGGAAAGTTCTTTTTGTGATTGAAGGATATCAGCTAATAGAAGAATGAGAGAATTAGAGTATGTCTGTTTTATAACCCTTAATGAAGAAATGGAGATCTTCAGTGGCTACTAAAACCATTAGGTGAAAAATTGATAGGGAGTTTTATAATGGATTGGATCCAGCAGAAAAGTTCTGAAACCAGCAGTCAGTCTTCTCACAGATGGCTTTGAGTCAATATTGCACCACAGAGTGATAAGGAACACAGAAACCTTGTCACTCTATGGATATCTTTATATTATATTTGTATAGATAGTACATCTGCATACTTAAAAAAAACCCAAAAGACAGTGTTCTAATTCTTGCTTTAACTTTTCCGATATATTTTAAAGAACTCCAGAGGAGAAGACTCGTCTATTACAAATATTTACCCAGATATTTACCATTTTGACTGCTCTTCCTTGATTCATGTTGTTCCAAGTTTTTTCCTCCTATCATTTTCCTTCTGTCTGAAGAACTTCCTTTAGCAGTTCTTTTAAAGCAGTACTGCCGGCAACAAATGCTCTTAGTTTTCCTTCGTCTGTGAATGTCTTTATTTTACCTGCTTTCCTAAAGGGTATTTTTTACTGCATAGAGAATTCTGGGGTGACAGTTCCTTCCTCTACGGCCCTTTTAGGATGTTGTGCCACTTCCTCTGGCTTCTCTCGTTTCCCGTGAGAAAGTTGCAGTTATTTTAAATTGTTTTCCTCTAGAGAACAGACTGTTTTCCTCTGGCTGCTTTGAAGATCTTTTTGGTCTTCAGTTTTCAGCAGTTAGTTGATAATGTATCTGGGTATGTGGATTTCTTTGAGTTTATCCTGTGAGGGTTCTCTCTGAATCTGTAGGATTTTGTCTGTTGCCATACTTAGTACATTTTAAGCTATTCTTTCTCTCTTTAATTGAACTGTAGTTGGTTTATAGCCCTCTTTCTTTTTTTTTTTAAATGGGATTCTGCTAGCAATTTTAGGTCCCTGAAGCTCTGTTCATTTTTTAATCTGTCATTTTTCTTTTCATTGTCCAGATTAGATAGATTCTACTACTCTACTCCAGTTAAAGTTCATCAGCTTTACTTTTTTTCTGTCATCCCCAGTCTGCTTTAAAGCCCCTACAACAGGGTACTATTTGAATTTCAGTTACTATAGTTTTTTTGTCTTTTTTAATTGAAATGTAGTTTATTTACAATGTTATATTAATACCTGCTGTATAGCGAAGTGATTCAGTTATACATATATATTAATGCATTCATTTTTACAATATTTGTTTCCATCATGATTATCATAGGATACTGAATATAGTTCCCTGTGCTAACAAATAGGACGTTGTTGTTTATCCATATGCTACATAATAGCTTACATCTGCTAACCCCAATCTCCCACTCCATCCTTCCCCCAACCCTCCCCCTTGGCAAACACAAATCTGTTCTCTCTGTCTATGAGCCTGTTTCTGTTTCATAGGTAGGTTCATTTGTGGCCTATTTGAAATTCCACATGGAAGAGATGCCTTATGGTATCTTTCTGATTCGCTTCACTTGGTGTGATAATTTCTGGGTCTATCTGTGCTGCTGCAGATGGCATTGTCCCATTCTTTTATGGCTGAGTGATACTCCGTCATGTGCATGCACCACATCTCCTCCACCCTTTCCTCTGTTGGTGGACATTGAGGTGGTTTCCATGTCCCTGGCTGTTGCAGATAGTGCTGCTGTGAACATAGGGTGCATGTCTATTTTTGAATTATAGTTTTGTCTGGATATGTGCCCAGGAGTGGGATTGATGGATCATGTGGTCATTCTGGGCTTCCCTGGTGGCTCTGTGGTACAGAATCCGTTTGCAGTGTGGGAGACCCAGGTTCAATCCCTCGGTCAGGAAGATCCCCTGAAGGAGAGCCTGGCAACCCACTCCCAATTCTTGCCTGGAGAATTCCATGGATAGAGGAGCCTGGAGCGCTACAGTCTATGGGGTCAGAAGGAGTCAGACATGAATGAAAGACAGCACACACGTGGTAATTCTATTTCTAGTTTTATGAGGACCCTCCATGGTGATTGTTGATCAGTCGCTAAGTACACCAGGCTCCTGAGTCCTCCACTATCTCCCAGAGTTTGCTCAAATTCATGTCTCCTGAGTCAGTGATGCCAGCTAACCATCTCTTCCTCTTCCACCCTCTTCTTCTTTGGCCTTTGATCATTCCCAGCATCAGAGTCTTTTCCAAGAGTCACTCTTTGCATCTGGTTGCCAAAGTATTGGAGCTTCATCATCAGTCCTTCCAATGAATAGCCAGGGTTGATTTCCTTTAGGATTGACTGGTTTGATCTCCTTGCAGTCCAAGGGACTCTTTAAGAGTCTTCTCCAGCACCACAGTTTGAAACAGTGGTAGTAACAACTTACATTCATCAGTAGTTAGTTCGTTAGTTCAGTCACTCAGTCATGTCCGACTCTCCGACCCCATGAATCACAGCACCCCAGGCCTCCCTGTCCATCACCAGCTCCCAGAGTTCACCCAGACACACATCCATCGAGTCGGCGATGCCATCCAGCCATCTCATCCTCTGTCGTCCCCTTCTCCTCCTGCCCCCAATCCCTCCCAGCATCAGCGCCTTTTCCAATGAGTCAACTCTTCGCTTGAGGTGGCCAAAGTACTGGAGTTTCAGCTTTAGCATCATTCCTTCCAAAGAAATCCCAGGGCTGATCTCCTTCAGAATGGACTGGTTGGATCTCCTTGCAGTCCAAGGGACTCTCAAGAGTCTTCTCCAACACCACAGTTCAAAAGCATCAATTCTTCGGTGCTCAGCCTTCTTCACAGTCCAACTACTGTATTTTTTCAGTTCTAAAATTTCCTTTTGGTTCTTTATATCTTGTGTTTCTTTGCTGAGACTTTTTATTTGCTATTTGTTTTGAGAGTGTCATGATTACTTGTTAGAATATTTGGATAGTAGCTGCTTTAAAGTCTGTGTCACGAATTTCCAACATCTGCCTTATTTTGGTGTTAGAGTCTGTTGATTATCTTTTCTCATGAGAGTTGAGATTTTCCTGTCTTTTCATATGCTAAGGAAAGAGCTGGATTATATTCTGGCTATTTTGGTCATTGTGTATGACACCTTGGGTTTTGTTTAAACCCTGTGGAGAAGGCTTATGTTTTTGCTTTAGTGGACAGATGGCCCTGCTGGGTCAGGCCACAGTTCCTGGCACCCCCTGTGTGCTGGGGTTACAGTTCTTCTCAGACTGTTTTGCAAATGGCTGCTTGGACCTGTCCTGTGTCTGCACCTTCCAGTGGTCAGTCTGGGAGCTGGGCAGCGGTCTGTGGGTTCTGTTATCATAGTCTGGTGTGCTCATTAAGACAAGATCCATGCATGTCCAGCTTGGGAATCCACTTCGGAATTCAAAAACAACTGGACGGAGTTGCTTTCCTAGGTTCTTCGCTGTCTGTGATCTCTCTGATATTTGCCCATTTCTTGGGAGTCTGAGAGGAGAGAAAGTAGACTTGGCACCATTTCAGTGTTAGGTCCAATCTTGGTCTTCCTACCCGAGATTGGTCTGCTCCAGTTTACTTCTCAGAATCTAAAAGCCGCACCACGTGTTCTGTGCAGGATTTCTTTAGCCACGTTTAGTGGCAGAGCCAGGGTGCCATGTGGCTGCTCTGCCTGACTTGGATGTGGGAATGCCCAGAAGACAGTCCTAGCGTTCGAGAAAAGAGACCCCCAGACACTGGCCTTCTGAGATGACCCTGGAGGCACGCCCAGCACCGCGCTGTGGTGTTCTGCCCCCACGCATCCTGCCTGAATCTGACTGAGGCTCTAACTGGCTCAGTCAGCTCAGGCTGCTATAATGGAATAGTGTACACTGAGCGGCATGCATGACAGAAACTTTTTCTCAGGTCTGGAAATCCAGGATCCGAGTACCAGCATGGTTGGGTTGCTGGTGTGGCCTCTCTTTCTGGTTGTAACCTCAGGTGGCTTTCTGTGCACTCAGAGAACTTTTCCTCCTCATCTTGTGAGGGTGTTTATCCCATCATGAGACCATCACTCTCCTGACCTCATCTAACCCTTAGCACCTCCCAAAGACTCCGCCTCCTAATTCCATCTATTTAGACATTAGGGGGTTTCCACATATGAATTTAGGGGAACACAAACATGTAAGTATTTCTCTTTATTTTTTTAAATTTTTTTCTTTTTGGTCATGTGTACAGCATGTGAGGTACTAGTTCCCTGACCAGGGATTGAACCTGTGCCCCTGCGTTGGAAGCAAGAGTCTTAACCTCTGACCACCAGAGACGTCCCCAGACATGCAGTTCTTAACACTGACCACTAGTTTACAAAAATTCAGGGACAGGGACGTACACGTTAGTGGCCTCGTGGGTAGATAAATCGCCAGATCCAGAATGTGGGACATTCTCCATCACTCAGTTACATCCACAAATAAATTCTAAGAAAAAAATAAAACAGGATGTGGGAACCTACAGATTCAAAGAGACTAAGAGACAAACCAACCAAATGTAACATATGGATCTTGTTTCAACTCTGATTGAAACAAACCACTGTTAAAAAAAACTTGAGATAGTTGGGAAATCTTGAATTGTGATTGTGTATCTAGTGATATTAAGGGGTTATTGTTATTTTTTTTAGTTTGAGGGTGACATTCTTACTTTGTAAAATAGTCTTTATCTTTGCTAAATATATCCTAGAGTATATGAAAGTAAAATTACATGGTGTCTAAGATATGTTTCAAGCCTTTCCTCTGGGAGGGGGTGGGGGAGGTAGTAATGGGCACGCGCGAGGTAGGACTGAAATAGAATTGTCAGCATATTGATACTTTTTTTTTTCATTTTAATTAGGGGTTTATTGCTTAGACACTGGAAAATAAATTTTCTTCTCTCTTTTTTTAAATTGAATATAGTGGATTTACATTGTTGTGTTAATTACTGCTGTATAGCAGAAGTGATTCATTATACGCATATATACATTTTTTAAAATATTCTTTTTCCTTATGGTTTATTGTATAATATTGAATATAGTTCTCTCTGCTCTACAGTAATACCTTCCTGCTTATTCATTCCATAGATGAAAGTCCGCATCTGCTAACCCCAATCTCTGCTCCATCTCTCCTCCAACTTCCCGCCCTCCCCTCCAGCTCTGCAACCATCAGTCTGATTTCTTTGTCCCTGATTGTGTTTCTGTTTCTTAGGTTCATTTGCGTCCTATTCTAGATTCCACCTGTAAGAGATATCAGATGACATTTACCTTTCTCCTTTTGACCTTCTTTGCCTTTGTCTGATGGTCTTGAGTTGTGTCTGTGTTGCGCAGATGGCATTATTCCATTCTTTGTATGGCTGAGTAGTATATGCTCCATTGTATATGCACACCACACCTTCTGTACCCATTCCTTTGTCAGTGGACATTTATATTGTCTCTGTGTCTCAGCTGTTGTGAATAGTGCCGCTGTGAACACAGGGTGCATGTATCTTTTGGGGTTCTAATTTTTTCTGGATGTCTGCTTATGAGTGAGATTGCTGAATCATATGGTAATTCTATTTTTAGTTTTCTGAGCAATTTTCTCAGTTTTCTGCAGTGACTGTACCAACTTACATTCCCACCAACAGTGTAGGAGGGTTCCCTTTCCTCCACAACCTCTCCAGCATTTGTTATTTGTAGACTTTTTACTGATGCCTATTCTGACCGGTGCGAGGTGGTGCTTCATCGTAGTTTTGATTTGCATTTATCTAGTAGTTAGTGATCTTGAGTAGCTTTTCAGTGCCTATTGGCCACCCGTTTGTCTTCTTTGGAGAAATGCTGATATATAGGCCTTCTGCCCATTTTGGGATCATACTGGTAGTTATTAAAGCCAAGTGATGGAAATCCAGGTGATGGAAACGCAGGGATTCCCTATACACTCTGTTTTCATATGTAAATGGAATTTTCCAAAAATGGTAAAAAGAAATAAAGGGTAAAGGAGTAGTTTTGTTGGGTGGTGTCTTAAATTCAGCAAATAATTGGACATTGATATTTTTAAAGTATTTTATTACCATGATGTGTTTTTCCACCATTTGTGTTCATTTGGCAGAAGTGAGGATAGGCAAGGACCAGTATCCCTTCTAGAGGATCCCAGTGCTGAGATTTCGCCCTTTCACTTCCTTCCTTTCTCCTTTTTACTGTGTTTGGCCTCTTCTCCTGCCTCGTTCTCAGACGTCCTTGGCAGGAGGTGAAGCCCTGGGCCGGCTGGCCGTACAGCTCTCCCCAGTCCCTTTTTGGTGAGCTCGAGGACTCCTGCCGGGAACTGAGATGGAAGACCAGTCTAGATGACCACAGTGGAGAATTCACTCAAGCAGAATCTTCTGCTGCTGAGCTCAGAAAGCCACTGTGCTTCTTCCACTGCTGGTGCAGTCTTGACTGCCTCCCTGCATTCTTGACTGCCCCCCTGAACAGCTGAATTGCCCAGCCAGTGTATCTGTGGTTTTTATGCATGGAGCCCCTCAGTGCTTGTGTATTTCTGTAGCTTTATTCATGTCAACCCGGATAGGATTCCACATTTCCTCTTCACCCCTCAGCAGATCCATGGGTGAGGCCTCAGGGAGCTATGCCTGCATCAGTCAGAGGTTCTGGGTGAGCTGAGAAGCAGAAGGGTATTTCCACCGTGTGCTCCAAAGCTCCATCAGCATGGTCCCTTTCAAGGCTCCTGTGCGACCTGCTTCCTTGGGGAGTTGTTGCTGGTCTGTCGAGGCCGGGCTTGTCTTTCCCTTGCCTGTTGGCACACCATCTTGGGCCTTCTTCAAACAAATGCCACCGAATCAGACGCCTGCCCTGAACACCTTGTAAAGATAACTCCCCTCCCCAGCCTCCCGCTCTGTCTCCTTCCCCTGCTTTACTCTTCTCCTCTGCACTTACCACCACTTTTCATTTATTTTCTGCCATCGCTACTACACCATAATGGCCACTGGGTGGTTGTTGGTGGTTCATAGCTGTACTCCTAGTGCCAACTGTATGGTCTGGTTCAGTCTCCACACATGGTAAATGTACGTGGAATAAATTACACTTTTTATCCTTTATCTTCAGTACCCACTGACCTGCCTGTCTCCCCAATAGAGTGTAAGCTCTTTAAGACAGGCTAGGTTTTCTTTCATCCTTAGTGCCTATTAGAGTGCTTAATTTACAGGAAATAGTGAGTAAATGTCTGTGGAATGAATGGATCAGGCAACTAATCAAACACAGGGTTAAAGAAAAAGACAGGCAGTCAGGATATATTCTTAACATGGGCATGTCTTGGTCCTCTTCTACGATTGCAGATATTCACCCAGGGGACACATTTAAGTTGCACATTGTGAATTTACCCCAGTTGCTACCTTCTTTCAGATTCATTCTCTTTCCAAGGTTTCTGTGCCAGACGCCATGCACAATGCTGCGAGGGATGTAGAAATGGCTTTGTTGAGATGATGCTCAAGCCAGGGAGACCAAAATCATCTTACCCAAGCAATTACAGTGGGTGGACAGCTGGGAGTACTGTGAGAATCACTGATCAGAGGAGAGGTTATTTCCCTCCAGGCTTACCAGAGTGTGTTACTAAAAGAGGTGGATCCAGGAGGATGGATACCATTTAAAAGTCGGTAGTATAGTTCCATAAAGTCTTTTAGGCTGAAGGCCCAGGCAGAGGCAGGGAGATATGCAGACCGTGCAGGGCATAAGATGCCACTTGGCTGACAGTGACTGAGCACCTGTGTGTATGGTGCATTTTTATATACTTTACCTGTTTAATCTCATTTTAGGTTGGTAATACTATGACTCTCCTTTGGTAGAGAAGGAAACGAGACCCAGAAAGGTTAAATAACTTGTCTAAAGTCACATAGTAAGTGGCAGAATTGTGACATCGACCCAGGTGGTTATAAATCCAGGGTCTGAACTCTTAACCACTATACTAACATGAATCCCCAGTAATAATTACTATTATAAGCATTGATTGGGCATCTGCTACGGGTCACATGCGATTCTCAGTTATTTGGGTATATTATCTCACTTGATTATCACAAAATCTTAAGACACAGGCACTATTCCTGTTTCTACTGTGCATGCATACTAAGTCCCTTCAGTCATGTCTGACCCTTTGGGACCCCATGGACTGTAGCCCACCAGGCTCCTCTGTCCATGGAGAGTCTCCAGGCAAGAATACTGGAGTGGGTTGCCATTTCCTTCTCCAGGGGATCTTCCCGACTCGGAGATCAAACCCGCATCTCTTGCATCTTCTGCACTGGCAGGTAGGCTCTTTACCCACTGAACCCACATGACGAAATGGAGGCTGAAAGAAGTTAAAGAATTTTCCTAATGTCATGTAGCTCGTGAGTGGTAGAGCTGAAATTTGAACCCAGGTGGATTTCATTCCCTCACTATTAATCATTACAGAAAAATGTATGCTTGGAAGGGGTAGGCTGCAGCAGGTCATGAAAAGTTAACAGTCTGGTTATAATAAGTTCTAGGGATGTGATGTACAACATGATAGATAACACTGCGGTATGTTATTCTATATGAAAGCTGTTAAGGGAATAAATCCTGAAAGTTCTCATCACAAGAAAAAAATTTTTTTCTTTAATTTTGTATTTATTTGAGATGATAGATGTTCACTAACCTTAGTGTGATCATCATTTCATGATGTATGTAAATCAAACCATTATGCTGTATGATTAAACTTATACAGTGCTGTACATTAGTCATATCTCAATAAAGCTAGAAGGAAAAAAAGATCACCATCTAAGATTGTATTTTATTCCCGGTGAGGAGCAGTTGATTCTGAGCTGAGTGCAGAGTGAGGAGAGGGAGAAGGTCAAGCATGGCTGGAGTCTGGGGAGCTGGGACATGGTGGTCCCTTTCTAAAAAATTTATTTTTAATTGGAGGATAATTGCTTTATGATGTTGTGTTGATTTCTGCCGTACATCAGCGTGAGTCAGCCACAGGTATACATATGTCCCCTCCTTCCTGATCTTCCCTGTCACCTCCCACCCCATCCCACCCATCTAGGTTGTCACAGAGCCCTGGGTTGAGCTCCTTGCATCACACAGCAAATTCCACTGGCCATCTATTTTGCATATGGTAACATACAACTTCCAGTGCTGTTCTCTCAATCCGTTCCACCCTTGGCGGTCCCTTTAAGACAGGTGGACCCAAGAAAGGGAGCGGCTGGGGAGAGAGGTAGGGATGTCAGTGTCAGCCATGCCGAGTTTGAGGTGAAGGGAACAGTCAGGCAGAGGTGTCCACAAAGTGTCAGGAGAAAGAAGATTGTCCCTGGAGGGAAGATCTGGGGAGGCATCCAGAGTGGTGACCGAAGCAGTGAAATTGAAATTGGAGGGAGGCAGGCTGGGCGTGGGACAGGAGGTAGCCGGCTCAGGAAGCCTCTGGAAGGAGGAGATAGCTAACAGCGATTAGCAATGACTTAGGCTCTGCCGCTGCCGCCGTGCTGCCTCTAGAGGGGTTCGGAAGATTCACATCCTCCAGGTCCTTCCGTGCTCAGTCGCTGGAGCTGCATCCAGCTCTTTGCGACCTTATGAACTATAGCCCACCAGGCTCCTCTGACCCTGGGACTCTCCAGGCCAGAATACTGGAGGCGGTTGCCATTTCCTCCTCCAGGGGATTTCCCCACCCAGGGGTCGAACCTGTGTCTCCCGCATCTCCTTTACTGTGGATTGATTCCAGGTCCTTAGAGGCTGGGGAAAAGGCAGATGGGATTGAGGAACCTTGGCCTCCTCCTGCTTGACCAGAGTGGCAGCCTTTCCCTTCCTGCAGACTCAAAAGAGGGCTCCCTCGGAATGCCGCTGCACGTGGCCCTGCTGTGTCTCGGGGGGCCAAGGGGCTGCTCTGAGAGGCAGCACGAACTTGCCTCTGGCTGCAGACAAGCCGCCTCTTCTTTGAAGGTCAGGGCTGCCAGCATCTTGCAGGCTACAAAGGAAGCAGTGCTTGTTAATGGGTCGGATTATTGGCAGAGAGGCTTAGGGCCGGACATCCTCCGTCCTGGAACAGAGGAAGTCTCAGGGCAGCTCCGTTTCCCCTAGTTGCCTGGTTCCCAGGGAAACGGGGGCTGGGAAGACAAGATCCCCACGGAGACAGGGAGGTTGGGATGCTTGGCGAGGAAGTGAGTGATCTCCACCACCTCCCTGGACTGTGGAGCAGATGGGGGTTGTGGGGGGCTGCGGGCGAGGAGGCTCTCATTGATGCATTTTGTCAAGAACCCTTTGAGGTGGGAGAGGGGCCGACTTCACAGACTTTAAATGGATTAAAGGCGATATTTCCTACATCCTGCTGGAGATAGATGGCTTCATTTCCTGTCTTGAAGCCACTCAGTTGCTTTTGGATGACTTGCAGTGAGCCCTGGGTCTTTTCTTTCAGATGTGGTTGGAGTAATTGCCGCCAGTTTAATTAACCACTGAGTTTAACCTTAACTCACCCCTTCCTCCTCTGGCGGGGAGAGACAACTTCTTCCTGAGTCTTGTGGGCTGGAAAACAGATTCTTAGATCCCTGTGTTTGTTGTGGTAAGAAGAGCTGGGGACCTTTGGAGTCACCGTTGAGTTTTTGAAGTTAACTCTGTAGACAGTTTTCTCCATCCCCATTGAAATAAATGCTGGAAAGAGCAGTGTTCCTCTTGCTAGTTAAGCGAGTAGAATAATCCATTTTTTCAGTAACTGGGAAACCTTAACAAGGACAAAGGAAGCATACATGTGGAGCACATTAACTTTTGCAAGAAGACACAGACGTAACATCCCCAAATAGGAAGCGTTCCTGGTTAGTTTATGGGCTGTCCAGCAGTTATGTTTCAGAGTTCTGGGTGAGTGGCCTGTGGCATCGCAGGAACCACTGAGACTTGACCACTTTCCACCCCCCTGCTCGGAGCCTGTACAGTTGGTCCACTGTACACACACCCTGAAATCTGCCTCAAGCCTGGTAAATGCTGCAGACCCTAGGAGAAACAGAGTGAAACCTGAGTTGTCTGGGGTCTTTTCAGAGATTTCACTCTGGGTAAGTGAGCCTTTGACGGGGTTCTGTCTCACGTGTGTGTAGCTCGGCTTCATCAGGGGCTCTCTCTGGCAGCACAGGAGCCTTCTTGGGTGCTCCGTTGCTTAGACAGCACTTTCCAGGTGGCGCTGGTGGTGAAGAGCATGCCTGCCCGTTCAGGAGACATAAGAGACACGGGTTCAATCCCTGGGTGGGAAGGATCTCCTAGAGGAGGGCCTAGCAACCCACTCCAGTATTCTTGCCTGGAGAGTCCCATGGACAGAGGAGCCTAGTGGGCTACAGTCCATAGGGTCGCAGAGTCAGACACGACTGACGCGACTTAGCACGCACATTGTTCAGACTGGGCTATAATACAGGGTTGCCTTGGCTCCGTTTAGAACTTCTTGGTCTCTTTTGAAACTATCTTAGCTCTTCCGATTCTGAAATTCCTAACGTGGCTTTTTATAGCTTTGGGGGCCCCTCCCCTGGTTGTCAGCTTTTACTTCTTGCTGGCGCTTTGTCTGCAGGTTGGCAGCAGCATCTTGTCTCCCTTCTGGTTTGCTGTGTCCTTGGGAACCAAAACACAAACCTTGTTGGAATTTACATAAACGGAGAATCAATAGACCTGGGGGAGGGGAGGGCTTGAGGGTCCTTCCTGAGGATGCTGCCAGCACCTGAAGGGCACCAACATCCTGAAGTGTGTTTTGATGGTTCGCAGGCCTTTCTCTGGCTTGCTGCTGGGTTTAGGGAGTATTCTTCTAGCATCCTTTCTTCTAGCCTCTCTTTCTCTGCCCTGCCTTGGAGGTGAGACATAGTGTTTTATGAGGAGCCATTGATAAGGAGGAATCCCAGGTGTGGCTGTTGACCTGTATCTACCTGTGTCCTCTGAGCAAATGGGCTACAGAATTCTGAAGACAGGGATCTGTAGGCCAGAGATAACTGTGGGAAAAGAGTAAAGGAAAGTGAGTGATCACTGAAACATTTCTGCCAAATTAGACTCTTTAAAACTTTCAGTAGACTCTTTCAAACATACTGAAAAAGAAAAGTTAAATGAACACCTTGTGTTCCCCACACCCTATTTTAAAAATCATTAACTATGTGTGCGTGTTAGTCATTCAGTCGTGTCTGACTCTTTGTGACCCTGTGGACTGTAGCCTGCTAGGCTCCTCTGTCCATTCTCCAGGCAAGAATAGTGGAGTGGCTGCCATTCCCTTCTCCAGGGGATCTTCCCAACCCAGATCTCGTGCATTGCAGGCAGACTTTTAACCATCTGAGCCACCGGGGGAGTCCCACGTATTACCTATAGTTATGGCTGTATTTGGAGAAGGGCATGGCAACCCACGCCAGTATACTTTCCTCGAGAATTCCATGCACAGAGGAGTCTGGTGGGCTGCAGTCCATGGGGTCGCAAAGAGTCAGACATGACTGAGCGACTAACACACACATGGCTATATTATTATAATTAATACTACTATATTATAATACATTCTAATGTTGTAACTATATTAACTATAGTTAATAGTACCACGTTATATATTTGAAAATTACTAAGAGAGTAGGTCCTTGAAGTTCTCATCACAAAAGGGATTTTGTAACAATGTGTGGTGACAGATGTTAACTAGACCTATTGCAATATATACCCATATCAAGTCATTGCATTTTACACCCAAAACTAATATAATGTTGTATGTCAGTTATTTCTCAATGGAAAAAAAAAACATATTGCTATATTCCTTATTTGCTTCAGTGTTTTAAAATAATAAAATCTTACCAGATATCATTACCAGTCTTCAGTACACCCTTCTCTGATCCTGTCCTCCCCTTCTCTCCAGAGGCGTCCACTGACCTTACAATGCAAATATGTATTTTCATAACTTGAATAATAGAGAGCATTCTTTTACATAGGTAATTTCATCTGAGTGGTACAACCCTATGCATATTTTTATATAACTTGCCAGTATCATTTATAACTTTTTCCCCATATATTTGGGAGATTGATCCATCTTGATTCTGGTCCTTTCTTATTTTATACTTGTTTAAACTGAAGTATAGTTGATTTACAGTGTTATGTTCATTTCTGCTATACAGCAAAGTGACTGTTATACATATATATATTCTTTTTATCTTTTCTGTTATAGTTTATCCCAGGATATCGAATATAGTTCCCTGTGCTGTACAATAGGACTTGTTTATTGGTTCATTCATTTTTCACTGCTGTTCAGCAGGTGTTGGCCCCGAATTGTCGTATGCCCTGTTCTGAAAGTTACTTAACTTTAAATGTATTTATTACCCATAAATCAAGTTTTATTGAAACACAGTCCTGATCTTCATTTATGAGTTTTCTATGGCCACTTTGTACCACCATGGCAAAGTTGAGTAGTTAAGGAAGAGGCCAAAACCCAAAGGTTACTAAAGGCAAGAATATTTACTATCTGGTCCTGTACAGAAAAAGTTAGCCATCTCCTGCTGTAAAATTCTGTTATAACAGTGTAGCTGCTGCTAAGTCGCTTCAGTTGTGTCCAACTCTGTGCGACCCCATGGACTGCAGCCTACCAGGCTCCTCTGTCCATGGGATTTTCTAGGCAAGAGTACTGGAGTGGGGTACCATTGCCTTCTCGGTAGCACATGGTGTTAATTCTCCTGTAGGTGAATATTTGGGTCACTGCTAATATTTTTATTTTACAAACAGTGTTTCAGTGAACATTTGTGTGGCTGAAAGTGAAATGTCTGGGCCATGGGGCATATGCCCCTTAAGCACCCCCTGGTATCACTAAATTGGTCTCCAAGGTGGATCTACAAATTCACACTCCCACGAGCAGTCTCTAAGACTTCCTCTCCCTCCCCCGCCTGACCAACAGCCTGGAATTTTAGGACCTGAAGCTTGGCAAGTCTGCTGCCGTTCAAGTGGTGCTTTTGTTCCTGGCTGCTGTCAACATTTTTTCAAGTTGTTATTGAGCGTTTGCCATTGCTCTGATGGGAACTGCCCGGTCATGTCCTTTGCCCATTTTCCTATTAAGTTGTTTGTCTTTTTTCTTTTAAATTGTGAGAGTTCTTTCTATATTCTGATTCTGGTTCTTTGTGTTATAGGCATTGGAAACAACTATATGTGTTCATTCTGTGCACTGAGACTGGTTTTTGGTCCCAGTGGATTCTTTATCAGTAGAGTTGTGTGTTAAGGTGTAGACAGTCTTCATTCATTTGGAGATATGTGTGCTCTGAACAGGGCTTCCCAGGTGGCGCTAATGGGAAAGAACCCCCCTGCCAGTGCAGGAGACATAAGAGATATGGGCTCAGTCCCTGGGCTGGGAAGGTCCCCTGGAGGAGGACAGGGCAACCCACTCCAGTCTGGAGAATCCCATGGCCAGAGGAGCCTGGCAGGCTACAGTCCATAAGGTCGCACAGAGTCAGACACGACTGAAGCAACTTAGTACGCATGCACGTGCTCTGGATATACTCACATTACACATCTGCACGCATATATGTGGTACATGTGTGTGCACATGCTCACCCATGAAGTTTATGAGGTTGAAAGGGTCCAAGGCTGAAAAAAGGTCAGTAGATGCCAGCAATGTCTTTTAAGATTGGTTCCGCACAGCCTTCCTACTGGGGGTAGGGAGACTCAGGTCAGTTTGCAGCAGCCCCTTCTTGGAAGTCTTTCCATTCAAGGTGGGATTTTCCACTTTTCCGAGGCTGCCCATTAGAGTGAGCTGGTTGTTGTTGATGCTTTAACTGCATAGACGTGACCCAGAGGGTCCCAGGGAAGCCAGAGGCCACCGTGGTGGGATGCTGAAGGGTTTGGAGGGCTGCCTTGGACAGAAACCAAATGTGACTTGTGGTTTGGGGTTTCCTTTTTCTGGTTTTGGCTGAAGTCAGACTTTGGTTTCAGCATGATAAAGTGGAACCGTTCTCTGACCCACAGCGATTTAAATAATTAAAACTTCCATTTCCAGGCCAGACTCATTGCTTGCCTTCACACTGGTCCCTCATCTTCAAAACTAAGAGCGCTGGCTTCCCCATCCCTCTGCTTCCTCTGACCTTTCACATTAAACTTTCTGAGTTGACAAGTTAAAAAATAAAAAACTCCACCACCCGTAGGGTTCGCAGGGCCCTGTGAAGTTGCAGTCTGCAGCTGTGATTGCAGCGCGTCTTGACAGTCGCTCTATGAAGCGGATGCGAAAGATAAATGACAACTGCCATCTGCCGGTGAGGACCAGCCAGAGACGCTGGCGCTGACTTGTCCCCAAGCCCGCAGCCGCCGTCAGGGCCAGGTCTGTTATCCTGCTCCGGCACCATGTGTAATGCAGGTGCTGGCCCCTCTTCGTCATCACCAATGGCGCTCCTTCGGGAAGGGCCACACTCTGGAGGACCAAGGCAGACGTAACTTGGGGAGCACGTCCAACATTTCCTGAGCCCCCATGTGTCAGACTCTGCACTGCACACTTTCTCCCATGTCATCTCATCTGAGCATTCACTGATGCTCAGATGAAGGCCGTAAGTACCAGGGCCAGCTTCATGGACCTGTGACCAGCACAGGATTCGTGCTTAGCTCCGAAGCATGCCAGACTCGCTTTTATGCCCAGCGCTTCTCTTTTTGAATTTTTAAATTTTGAAAGATGACCTCAAATTGTCAGTTTGCAGTGGGCCCTCAAATTACGGAGCCCATACTGTACACGGAAAAAGGAGTCGAGGCTCAGAGAAGTGAAGTAAGTTACCTTAGATCACACAGCTAGTAAATGGCAGAGTTGGGGCTGGAGTAATTTCTCCTTTTGCTGCTTCATCATCGAAAATAGCGCCCTGGAAAGAGCCGACTTGTGCTGCCGGGAGCGGTGAAGCAAGATAAATCGTGCAGTAGAAACAGTGATTTTCCCTGGAGGTCTGCTTGGTTAAGGGGTTTCGTGTTGACTTCACACTGGCTGGTTGCCACCTTCTTCCTTGACGGGAGAGGCCATTTCTGTCATTTTTCTTTTTGAGGTTTCTGAAAATGCCTGTATCTGGGGGCCACCACTCAAGCTGACCAAGTGGGTTAATGGTTTTGTTTTGTTATTTTTTTTGCAAATTAGACCACTGTGCTCACCTGGGTGAGCTGGAGAAACACGAGGACTTACCGAGAAGGTCCATAGTTAAGGAACCAATAGTATCCAACATAGCCCTTGGATTACGGGTATCATTGCTCCATCAGTGGCAGAGGTTCATGGATCCCCAGCCCAGCTTCTCTTTCCATCTTTGCTCTCCTCCGTGTGTCCTTATGTTTCCGACCATTCCATTCTTGACTCTCCTGGGAGATTCCAGTCTTGCTCTAGACCCCTCAGAGGCTGCTGACCCGCCTCGAGGTGGACCAGTTGGGGCTGGGCATTGCCCTCTGGCCATGTTGGTATACTTATAGGACACCAGCATGATGCCTTGGAAGAAGCTTTTTTTTGTTGTTCAAATAATTTATTTTTAATGTAAGTTTTATTTTTAACACCAAAGCCATTTTGTCCTGGTGAATAGCTGATTAACCATGTTGTGATAGTTTCAGGTGAACAGTGAAGGGATTCAGCCAGACATACACATGCATCCATCTCCCCCAAACTCCCCTCCCATCCAGGCTGGCACATAACTTTGGTCATGTACACACTGCTGTATTTAAAATGGATAACCAACAAAAACCTGTGGTATAGCAGAAAAAGGAGCTTTTAGAATGGGGCCGAGTGAGTCTTGCCCTATTCCCTATCCAAGTCATTGCTTGACCAGTCTCCCAGGACAAGCGTTGAGTCAGCCATCTGAGCTGAGTTCACTGCTTCCAGAGCAGGACATACCCCTAGATGGAGAAGGTTCTGGGCATCCCAAGGGGACTGGCTAACCTGCTTGGTGATTTTCTCTGTTCTCCCTTCACAGCGGCAAACCCTCTGCTCTGCTCCACTGCCCGCTACCACTGCAGGAATGGCCTCTGCATTGACAAGAGCTTCATTTGTGACGGGCAGGATAACTGTCAAGACAACAGTGACGAGGAGAGCTGTGAGAGTTCTCAAGGTAGGAGCCTCCCGGGGTCGTGAATAATTATGGCACCGCACCACAGTGACGCCAAAGAAAGTAGCTCCTGTCCCACCTCCAAATACAGCGGCTGTGTTCATTTATGCTCTTGCCCTGCAGCTCTCGTACACGTGGTTTTAACCATAACCCACCTGCCATTTTGTACTTCATATTTCTCAGGCATAAAATACCAAATGCACATTTTTCTCTTTAAAACTGTAATTTGCCCAGCTGCATTGTATACCGTGACCGTGCTGTCTACCATGGTTTTCTAAGTTGCACTGTTGGGAGCCACCGAGGTATTTCCATTGAGTTACTTCTTCAGGATAAATTCAGCGGAGTAAGACATCTGCACAGTTCATAACTACATCTCATCATATAGCTGCTGGGAATTTTTTAAAAATTTTCCACCGGTGCTAGTATTGTCTGTGTGTATCAGGTTTACAGTAATATCCCAAGAGTTCACTCTTGTCCTCTTTTCCCTGTTTTGGCTGATTTAGTAGTCATAGAATGATAGTTCCCCAGATGCTTTAGTTTGCATTTCTCTGATGATGAGCTAAGTTAACATTTTCTCCTGGGTGTTTGTTTACTACTTCGTTTCCTCTTGTGTGAATTGCCTGTTGTCTCAGAGCTATTGAATGGAAACCAGAGGATGTATTTGGGGATGGAAGGATGAGCTTTTTAGGGAACCCAGAAGGACACTGAGAGGTCATATCCTCCCCTGTTAAAACTGGCTGGATACCTTTTCTTATTCATTGATGCTTTTCCAGTTAACACGTAGTTATTTCTTCAGTGATTAAAAAAAATACAAAGATTTTAAAAAGGCATGTCAATTTTTAAGGCATCCTAAAAAGTGTATATCTCTAATGTTACAAGCTGGTATTATCCATATGCAATCCTTATTTTTCTCACTTAGTATTAAGTTGTGATCCACCCATATTATTTTGCTGGTAGAGATTATTTGTTTTGACCGTTATTCAGTACGCCACTCTATGAGTGTATCACTGGTTACAGATTTAATAATACTACAAAAAAGACAAACAAGATAAGGATGGATAACTGGTTAACTCATATGTTGGGAGGTAGGATGGTTGGGAGGTAGGATGAAGTTAGATGGAGGTTCCTTTCAAGGTTCTAGCTTTCAAGGTTCTAGCGTTAAGAATGAATGAACAAATAGGCCATGCATAGACTCCTGGTGAGAGTGGGCCACACATTAAGGCTTATGATCAATCCATTCCATATGCCTGAGGTCCATAGATGAGAAAAGACAAAATCTGTATCTACTTGGACTTTGCCAAAATTTGTACAGAGAGCAGCTCTGGGAGGTGGGCCTTGGGCAGAATTAGCCTCTGATTGTCCTGGCCTAGAAAAAAATCCCCTCTTTGTGTCCTCTCCTCACCAGTGGCTCTCAAAGTTTAGTTCTCAAACCAGCAGGATCAGCATCACTTGGGAACTCTACAGCAAAGTTCAGGCTGTACCCAGACCCATCAAACGGACCCTAGGGGTGAGTCCAGCAACAGTCTGTGTTTTAATAGGCCCTCCAGGTAAATTGAATTCATGTGAAAATCTGTGAACCACTATAATCCATTAGCGATATGAATGTCCCTGTGCTCTGGGTGTAATTCTAGTATTGAAGGGTATGCTTTTCTCTGGCAGGCAGCTTCTAAGTGCAAACTGACTGTTAATTTTGCTGCTGAAAGGAACACCACTGTGCACATGCTGGGGCAATACCTGACCCATCCCAGGGCTTTTAAACGTCTTCCTGAAGAATTTCAGAGGCATCTTAGTAGACACTTATTGTGTAGGATTTGACCTATTGTCATCTTAATAACAGCTAATGTTTATCAGTCCCTGCCCTGTACCACCTTCTGTACATGAACTCCTTTAGTCAAGACATTAATACATCCCAGCTGCTTCTGCTGGGCTTCCAGCCCCCCAAAATTACATCATTGCTTCCAGTTGATGTGGGAAAATAAAATGATATTTTATGATGCTTATTTTGATGGAATGGAGAAAACTGACCCCAAGACAGGAAATAGGGTGCTTGAAATACTTTTCCTCTAATTTGATGAGGGTACGAAAAGGTCTCCACTGAGAGACTCCAGCTTTGTGTGCGCCTCTCCTCTCTTCTTCCTCTTGCCTCCATTTACTTCCTTTCCTTACATGTGGCCTTGCAAAGCAACAACAAACCCTGCCAAGACTTGGAGGCGGGAAAGGGCCCATCAAAGTACAGTCATTACTGTACCTTTCAGTTCCAGATGGGATGTATCGGAGACCAAAGAACACTATGGTGGAATCGAATTTTAATTGGGGCTTCACTGATTGGAAGTGTAAACTGTTACCAGGTAATTCCATAAGCAGTGGCTTTGGAGCAGTCTTTGCATATGACTTTCTGTTGCTTAGGAACCTTCCCTGAGAGGGTGCATCTGAGGGTCAGCAGGTGCTGCTCTGCACATATTGGCTGTGGCCAACACCTAGGTGGTCTTAAACATGCTGATTTAGTCGTAATTGAAGCGATAGATTCTTGCCAACTTTGGATGCATGACTGACAATGGCAGGCCACCTTCAGTGGTCCCCAGCCCCTAGGGTTGATGTTTTGGTACACTCCCATCCCTTTGCATGTGATCTGGACCTCATGACTTGCTTTTTTTCCCCAGTTGTAGCAAATTACACAGGTGGTCCATTGGCCAAAGAATCCACCTGCAGTGCAGGAGATGCGAGTTAGTTCCTGGGTTGGGAAGATCCCCTAGAGGAAGGCATGGCAACCCACTCCAGTATCCTTGCCTAGAAAATCCCATGGACAGAGGAGCCTGGTGGAGCTACGGTCCGCGGGGTCACAAAGAGTGGGACATGACTGAAGTGACTTAGCATGCACACACCCACACATGACATAAAATTTACCATATTAGCCATTTTTAAATAAATGGTTCAACTGTTTATCTTATTGTGCAGCTAATCTCCAGAACTTTTCCATCTTGCCAAGCTAAAACGCTCTACCCATTAAACAACAGCTCCCCATCCCTCCTCCTCCAGCCCCTGGCAACTGCCATTCTACTTTGTTTCTATGAATTTGACTGTCCAGGATACCTCCTATAAATGCAGTCGTGCAGCATGTCTGTCTTCTGGTGACTGGCTTGGCTCCCTTACATAATGTCTTCAAGGTTTACCCATGCAGTCGCATGTGTCAGAATTTTCTGCCTTCTTACTTAAGGCTGTATCATACTCCTTGTACGCTGGCACCACATTTGTGTATCCACTCATCTGTTGATGGACACGTGAGTTGCTTCCACCTTTTGGCTATTGTGAGTCATGATGCTGCGAACACAGGTGTATAAATTGTGATTCACTTTTAACAAAGAAAATAGCAGCAGAAGTGATGGGATGTCAGTTCCAATGTAAGATTACAAAAGACCTCGCGTCTGTTTTTCTTACCGTCTCGCTCACTCTAACGCAGCAGCTGCCATGGTGTGAGCTGTGCCATGGATAGGCCTGCGTGGCAGGGGTCTCCAACCACATGCCCGTGAGGAACCGAGGCCTCCGGTAACCACAAGGGTGAGCCCAAAGCTGGCCTCTCCTTTGGTCCAACCTTGAACTCTCTGTGGCCCAGGAGATAACCGCGATTGTCGCCCTCTCTAACTGTAGTAAGCAGAGCTCAGCTACTCCTGGATTTCTGAGCCACAGAAACTGTGAGATAATGATCATTTGTTTTTTTTTTAAGCCTGTAGGTTTCAGAGTAATTTGCTATGCCATACTAGAAAATGGATACCATGAATATCTCTTATATGGAGTCCACTTGTGATCATTCCAGTCATAGAGAGCTTATGAAGACTCAGGTGATGACGAGAGAGGGTCAGTCCTTTGGACAGAGATCAAACACGGTGTTTACAAGAATAGCCATCTCATTAAGCGCTAAGTGGCAGGCCCTATCCCAAGCATTTGACTTACATTTTCTACTCAGTCCTCACCAAATCCCTGTGACAGGAGGATCTAGGAACAGAAAATGACCCTCATTTTTCTGGAGGAAGAACCCGAGGAACAGAGAAGTTCCATAGCTGTGGCATGACCACACAGCAAGTAGGCAATGAAGCCGGGAACTTGGTCCTCCAGGGTAGACGTTAACGCTCTCCATCACCCTGTGCTAAGGCTGTCTGGGTACCACTGTCCTGGGACCAGGAGCAGCGGACCTTGTCCCGCCTTGCTCCCTTGAGCTCAGCGGGGAGGTTGTGTATGAGGCTGGCACATTTTTCTGCTTTGTATCCAAGTTCTCCTCTCTCAGAAAGACTAATGAGGCCTGCCCACCTTCCCCCGGCTGAGGAGTGCTAGGGAGTTAAACTCTTTTGCAGAAGCCACCAACGCCGGGGCAGTTAATTGAGCGTATTGGCATTTGGGTTGTGGTTCCTTTATCTCGCTTGCTGTATCCTGGTGATAACGCTAGAGAAGAATTCGGAGAGCTGGCCCTGAGGGTGGGCACCTCACCAGAAGCTGGCAGTGACGGCTCTGTCCTGTTTCTTCTGTAGGACTGGGCGTGTGCGTGTGCACGTGTGAGAGAGAGAGCACGGGAGCTGTCCTTTCTGGCACTTTGGTCAGGAGGCAGGTGATGGCGTGTCCCCAGGTGCCAGGCCCTGAACTACATGCAGGGGATACGGAAGTGGTCTTGGAGTCTCTTAAATTATGTTCTTCCGTATAGCTCATGTGTTGAAGTCCTAACCCCCAGGATGTGACCTTGTTTGGAAATCGAGTCCTTGCATTGAAATCAGTTACAGTAAGGTCACACTGCAGGGGGATGTGCCTCTAATGCCATGTGACTGATGTCCTTATCGAAAGGGCATGTTGCGACTCAGACACACAGAGGGACACGGAGACAGAACTTGGGTGATACAGCTACAAGCCAAGGGACACCAGAGATTGCCAGCAAACCTCCAGCAGCTGACAGAGACACACAGATTTTCCTTGATGGCCCCTAGCAGGAGCCAATGTGCCAGAACCAGAAGGCCGAAAATGTCTCGTTGAAGCCATCTAGTTGGTGGCGCTTGGTTACCGCAGGCCTAGCAAGGGCATACGGCTCTCAGGAAGTCACACTGAGGCACAGCACAGCCCTGTGCCAAGTGCCACGGCAGAAAGACAGATAGAGGGATGCGGAGCTGCTAAGAAGCGAGCAGAGTGCCAAATCAAAGGGAGGTGGGGACGTAAGGGAGTCGGGAAAGTGCTCGGGGCCTTCGTGGAATCAGGACAGGCAAGCGGGCCTCCTGCTGGTGGGGAGAGCGCTGGGCGAACCACGCGTGGTTAATGGGCCGTCTCCCAGCGTGCATTTTGAGATGTTCATTTTCTGTACTCGGTGTGCAGGCCTCATTAACTCTGTCTCCACAGCAGCTCTGAGACTGAAATCAGGGTGCCAGAACGCCTCCGGCTTTCCAGCCAGTCCTGACCAAGACCGTCAACAATTCAGCTGTCGGGGCACCTCGGGATGGTGGCACGCGGCCTTCGACCGTCTGGTCCTAAGCCCTAGCTGACCTAAATTAGCCAGTCACCCTGAGGATTGCCTAGGGCGAGGGGTGGAGGGAGGCTTGGAGCTGGGGGCTGGGGATAGTAGATAATAAGCTTTTATATAGAGAATGAACAAACAACAAGGTCCTACCGTAGAACATAGAGAACTCTATTCAGTATCTTGTGATAAACCATCATGGAGAAGAATATTTTGAAAAAGAATATATATGTGTAACTGAGTCACTTTGCTGTGTGTATAGCAGTACATTATTGTAAATCAACTATATTTCAATTTAAAAAATCTTTTAGTGAATAGATTAGCCAGTCACCCACTCAGATTGGGAGCTGGAGCCTGGCCTTATGGTGGATAAATAATTAGCTGCAGAAAGATTTTGGTGTAGTGATTGCTTCTTAGTTACACTCTCAAATAAGTACCTCAAATAAAGCCCGACAGCAAAGGGAATCAAGGAGGATTCCTTGCGGCCGCTGGGCAGAGGGATGAGCCGTTGGGACCGCCGCTGCTAACGCAGGGGCCTTCACGCATGGCGAGCAAGACCAGGTTCTGTCTAGTCCAGCGTTCGAGCTGGCCCTCGTGCTGCGGAAATGTGCGGACTGGTGTCCCTTCCCAGACCTCTCCTCCATGCGGGGCCTACGGTGGGTGATTCTTCTCTGCGGGTCTTCGGTCCCTCCCTCTACCCTGTGTCCTGGCACAGTGGCCAGAGGAGGTTCCCTACCTGCAGATGCCAGGCCTGCTCCGACTGTGGGATGCTGGCAGACCCACGATGAAGGAGCCTGGCACGTGCTGTGCCCTTGTGCTTGTTCTCTTTCATTCTAATGTCTGCCATGAGACGACCGACCGCTGGTCCACGGAAAAGTGACACATGGGTCAGCCCTGAGCCCAAGTCACAGCCTGGGGTCAGTCCCAGCTGCCGCCACCAAGATGCAGCCCACCTGCCGACCCAGGCGTGAGATACTAAACCTCTGCTGTGGCCGGAGATTTTAAAGTGTGTTTGTTATACAGCAAAACCCAGCTAATATCAGGTCCTCAGGAAATGTGTGTGTGTGTGTGTGTGTGTATTTGTCACGTAATATTTATTGACGGCTGCTATGTGCTGGGCACTGGGCCCGTTAGACACAGGGACATACCTTATTCTGACAAATAACAAGATGCCATCAAGTGTAAGGCTCACTATTGTTTTATGTTTTGCTGAGAAAGAGGAAATGCTGACAATTCAGTTGTGATGGACTATTGATTTTAAGATGTGTCCCAGTTTTAGAATGTTACAATGGGAGGAGGTGGGGAGTGTGGATCTTAGAGTGGAAGATGGCAACAGGAAACAAGACAAGTGTGGTCTCTGCTCTGTTGACACCTGCATCCAGGTAGGAAAAACAGGCATTGAGTTGGTTACTGGTATGAGGAGTGTGTGGGAAAGGCAGAGGCAGGATGCTGTGGAAGTGAAGAACAGGAATTTGAGACCTTCTTGAGAAAGTGATGCTGAAGATGAAGCAGGGAAGATAAGGGGAATTGACAAGGGGAGGGGAAGGTTGAGGGAGAAGGAGCCTTCTGGGAAGAAGGGACTATAGGCTGTAGGATCCAGCACTGAGCATGGTGACAGCGTGGTGCACTTGAAGGTTCCCAGATGGCTCAGATGGTCAAGAATTGGCCATTTGGTGCGTTTGAATGACTGCAGGGGAAACAAACAAGCAAACAAACCACGTGGCGCCGTCTGGTGGACAAGAGAGGAATAACTTGGAAGTAAGTTGGCGCCATCAGCAGTGGTCTGTGGTGTGGTGAATTGGAGCCGCATTAAGGATCTTGGATTTTCTCCATGGGCACTCATAGCAGTCTTCTCTTCTGGAAGAGAATTCCAGAAAAACTTCTGCTTCATTGACTACACTAAAACCTTTGACTGTGTGGTTCACAACAAACTGTGGAAAATTCTTAAAGAGATGGGAGTACCAGACTACCTTACCTGCATCTGAGAAATCTCTATGCAGGTCAAGAAGCAACAGTTAGAACCGGACATGGACAACGAACTGGTTCCAAATTTGTAAAGGAGTACGTCAAGGCTGTATATTGTCACCCTGCTTATTTAACTTACATGCAGATTATATCATGTGAAATGCCAGGCTGGATGAAATACAAGCTGGAATCAAGATTGCTGGGAGAAATATCAAAAACCTCAGATATGCAGATGACACCACCCTTATGGCAGAAAACAAAGAGAAACTAAAGAGCGTCTTCATGAAAATGAAAGAGGAGGGTGAAAAAGCTGGCTTGAAACTCAGCGTTCAAAAAACAAAGAACATGGCATCTGGTGCCATCACTTCGTGGCAAATAGATGGAGAAACAATGGAAACAGTGAGAGACTTTATTTTCCTGGGCTTCAAAATCACTGCAGATGGTGACTGCAGCCATGAAATTAAAAGACCCTTACTCCTTGGAAGAAAAGCTGTGACCAGCCTACATAGCATATTAAAAAGCAGAGACATTACTTTGCCAACCAAGGTCTGTCTAATCAAGGCTGTGATTTTTCCAGTGGTCATGTATGCATGTGAGAGTTGGACTATAAAGAAAGCTGAGTGTTGAAGAATTGATGCTTTTGAACTGTAGTGTTGGAGAAGACTCTTGAGAGTCCCTTGGACTGCAAGGAGAACCAACCAGTCCACCCTAAATGAGATCAGTCCTGAGTGTTCATTGGAAGGACTGATCTGAAGGTGAAACTCCAGTACTTTGGCCACCTGATGCGAAGAGCTGACTTATTGGAAAAGACTCTGATGCTGGAAGGGATTGGGGGCAGGAGGAGAAGGGGACGACAGAGGATGAGATGGCTAGATGGCATCACCGACTCAATGGACATGGGTTTGAGTAAACTCCGGGAGTTGGTGATGGACAGGGAGGCCTGGTGTGCTGCAGTCTGTGGGCTCTGCAAGAGTCGGACACGACTGAGCGACTGAACTGAACTGAACTGAGTCGTGGACCGATGTGTGACAGTGATGACAGTGGGGTGGGCAGCGTGATGGCTTCAGGATGTACTGGCAGCTAGCATTGCTAGTTTGGGGGCCTCCCTGGTGGCTCAGCTGGTAAAGAATCCGCCTGCAGTGCAGGAGACCCTGGTTCGATTCCTCGGTTGGGAGGATCCCCTGGAGACGGGATAGGCTACCCACTCCAGTATTCTTGGGCTTCCCTGGTAGCTCAGCTGGTAAAGAATCTGCCTGTAATGTAGGAGACCTGGGTTCGATCCCTGGGTTGGGAAGATCCCCTGGAGAAGAGAATGGCTACCTACTCCAGTATTCTGGCCTGGAGGATTCCATGGGGTTGCAGAGAATCGGACACAACTGAGCAACTTGCATTTCCATTTTCACTTTTGCCAAGCTTGATGATAAACTCCATGAGGTTGGCCAGGGGTAGAAAGGGCCCACAGCAGGTCTCCATGGGGGTGCTATTTTTATGGGACCAGAGAACCTACTGTAGTATTTTCCAGTTAGGCCTGCTCTTTGCTCTTCCACTCCAGCTCCCCAACCCTGCACTGGCCTGGGCAGTTGAGAGGAAAAGGAGCTTACGCTTTTGGAAGAGACCTTGGCTTTCTGTCGCAAAATGAAAGCAAGTGATGTGCACCCAAAGACATGTAAAGAAATCACGGAGGGCATGAGATGGGAGAAGTGCTAATTTTTTGTTTTGTTTTTCAAGTATGAATGGAGAAGAGGTTTGCATAGTTAAAAGATAAAATAATAGTCTGGGGTTAGGGGATCCAGCCCCAAAAGTCACAACCCAGAATTTAATGGGCGGTTAGTATTCACTGCAAAACTCATGTCACCAGATGATGTCAAAAGCCTCATTAGAGGGACCCTGGGAAAGAGTCGTCACTCTGAAAGAATTTATTTGGCCTCACCTAGAGTTAAACTGCTGGAGGTACGATTAACAGGAGGAATGTAGAAGCCTTTTTTCTACTTTTAATTTGAGACTTTGAAAGCCCAGCTGGGCTGGGAGAGGCGGAAATGCCGACTTCGATGGAAGAACCGAAGGAGGTTGAGAGAGGCTGATTGTGCCTTTCTGTACCTGTGGGGCTCTCTTCTTAGTAACTGAGTGTTTGTTTCACGGAAGCCTCCTTCCCTTTACCCACAGCAGCAGGCGCTTGAGATTTCTAATGTGTCCCTCATTTAGAAGCAAGTCAGAATGATTCTCTACTCATCAGAGTAATTGCTTCCTGATCTCGTAGCCAGTGTGCTCATCTTCCGAGCTGTTTCTCCACTCTCCCCCACTCCCCACACAGGTCCCCTTTCTCTTTGCGTCTCTGACCTTCTGTCCCCATCTGTCCCTCCCTCTGTCCCCCAGCCTGGACAGCTGGTAGAGTGTGTCTCTTCCCAAGGCAGATGGACCAAATTTCTGGGCAGGGGGACCCAGTGTGGGGCTCTCTGCGAGTTTTTTGAGTCTCCGGACAAGCCGTCTTGTGCGGTCTGATTGTGCCTGGGACATTTGTCTGTCTGTGGACAGTTTGTGGCCCTCAGCTCCCCGCCAAACACCCTTTTACCATGTTGACTCTTCCTTATCTTCATCAAACACCAGTCATTTGCACTGTGCCTGTTCCCCTGGTTCTGGAAGAAACGCGAAGCTCGATCAGAGCGTGCTTGCTTATAGTCAATAGGGAGAAACAATGCCCTGTGGATAATCACCCAGAAGTGTATCCCTGGGTGAGGAAGATCTGCTGGAGGAGAGCATGGCTACCCCCTCCAATATTCTTGCCTGGAGAATCCCCATGGACAGAGGAGCCTGGTAGACTACAGTCTATGGAGCTGGACACGACTGAAGCGACTTAGCACACACAGACTCGTGATTAGTGCTGTGATAGAGGGAGGAGGAGCATGGCTTGCTGAGACACGAGGACGTGATTAGTCCTTAAGAGGTGACTGTTTTTCTTAGGGGAATATGACAAGACTTCAGAGGATGAAATCTCTGCCTGGATATTGAGGACAAATAAAAATGGACCCAGAATTAAGCACGAGGCTGGCATCTAGCCAGAGGGAACAGCATATTCAGAGGCAGAGAATCTGAATGGCCAGGGCAGCGTGTGTGCTTGTGTGTGGAGTGGGGTGGGGTTGTCTGGGGTGGGGTGGGAGGTGAAGCTGTCAGGGAGGTTGAGGCTGGCTTGTGCAGGTACCCTCCCTGCACACTTCAAGTGGAAGGTGGAGCTGGAGGAGGAAAATCAGGAGAAATGATATGCTCTGCTCTGGTGACAGAATCCACAGCGGAGGCTGGTTATCATTGCCTGTGATGAGGATTCTGATCCTCTGTGGATCTTATGGAGCTTTGCAGTCCCACTGGCAGAGGAAATCTAATTGAGACTTGTGGATAGATATTGTAAATGAGACTGCGGAATGACAGATTCTGTGAATCCTCCAGCGTGAGAATAGCTTGGGAGGATAGATGATGGCCACGCTCTGGAGATTCCCCAGCTCCCACCCTTGATTTGAAAATCTCCCTTGGGTTACACAATCCAGTATTTATCTTGAGGGTGGCGGTTGTTGGAGGGCCTCTGGTTTGGCTACCTGAGAGCTCTGTGGCCTGTAAAAAATAAAAATGTGCTCTGATGTTGCAAATATCTTGCCACGACCCCCAGATGCTTCCAGCACCCCTTTCTTGTTCTCTCCTTGTTTCTCTCTGGAAACGCAGCAGGTTACCAGTCTGGTTACTGTTTGGTCCTGGAATGCTGTAATACGATTCTTAAAGTGTTCCCCTTCCCTGAGTTCCCTTCCTCGAGGTCTTGTGCCCTCTGTAATGTGTTTGCTGCTCAAATTACCATCAGGGTCGGCTTTTACTGAAGGTCTTCTTTTGCTGGCGCACTGCTGTGTGCTCTCAGAAATCAGGAAAGTTTCCTGAAGCTGCTCTGTTCTCTAATAGCTTACTTTTCAGCTAGAGAGGAGGACCAGAAGTACAGAACCACTCCTTTGACCGATCCTGCTAACCTGAGAAATGTCCCATGAAGCCCCTGCTTTCGACAGCACGTCGACGTTAATGCTCCATGCCTTCTGGGGCCCAAGTATCTTGGATGGCATGCTCGTTGCTCCATCCTGAGCTCCTTCTCGACCGTCTGCTCCACTTATGACCTCTGGCAGGGCCAGCCCTCCACTTTCCAAGGTCATTCCCAAGCACCTCAATCACTGTTGACTCAACTAGACTTGGACACCTGACCCACGGCCAGTCAGCTCCTGGGCCGGCCAGCAGTGAATCAGATGACTCTCTCAAGCTCAGAAGCTCAGGGCTGAATCAGCTTTAGGAAGCTAAGCAAGCGTTGTGTCGAGAGGACCCAGCCATGTGGAAGCCACAGGTGGGAGGGGCAGAATTCAGGACGAAGGGTGTCTTCCCCTTGGCTGGGTCCTGTCTCTACACAGTGTTTGCTTAGGAGACCTCTAAGAGGCCTGAGGTGGTAGTTCCCAGAGAGAGATGGGTGGAGTATGGGCTTTATCTTGGACGGCTTCCCAAGTCCTGGCTGTAGCTCTCATGAGACCCAATATCTCTAGCTTTCACTGAGGCCTCTGGAACCTAGACCAGACCCTCTTCTTCATTTGAACTGGCTTGAGTGGGCTACAAGGGATAATCTACTGAAAGAGTGGTCAGTGTCAATCATACATGGAATCAAGCAAGATTTTCATACTTCAGATGATTAGGATGGTCTTAAAAGATGGGAAAGCAGAGAAAACAAAGATACAAGCAAATTTGGGGGCATCTTTAGTATCCAGTCACTAGCGTTTTTTCTCAGATTCTTTCTAACACGAGGTTCTTAAAGGACTTGAGACAGTTCAGGAACTATGTATTAGTTTAGGAAATAGGCTAAGCTGCTGTAACAAAGAGACCCCATCATACAATGTCTTAAATGTGATTGAGGTTATAACTGAAATAAGTGCCTCAACTAAGATGAATTCTCTCACATATAACATTGCAGGGATGAGCAGTCTGGGTCAGTAGGGAGCTCTGCCCTCCCCTAAGGATGCTCCAGTGGTCACTATTTCCCAGACATCAGGAAGGAGGAAAGAGGGGGAGACCAGATGGACTGCTTCACTTTTAAGGCAACAAACCAAAAGTTGCACAATCACTTTTATTCCTAATCCAGAGACCTGAACATAGTCACATGACCTTAGCTAGCTGCAAGAGAGGCTGACAAAGGCATTCTTAATCCTTGTGGGTATTTATATGCTCAGCTAAACCCCAGGAGTCTATCTGCAAAGACAGAAAGGGAGGATGGAGAGATACAGGGGATAATTAGTCACAGTCTCTTTTAAACTGAGCTGATAGTTCAGGGGTTTGTGCATGCCCACACCATGTCCTGTGGGGTTTTTGTATGGACTGCCACCAGACCACAAATTTTTATCTGAGTGGCACTGATTCCTGCAGCCTGAGAGAGAACATTCAGGATGTGCTTTGCCTCTTCATGCTCACAAGCAAAACAGGTCTGAGCTGGAGTGCCCTGCTGTGCCAACCAGGGAAACCCAGTTATACCCCCAGTAGGGGCGGCACCTCTGCATTCCCAGGTGTGCAGTTGAAAAGGCGCTTCATGTATTTCTTTGTTCCCTCATGGTCTCACTTACTGAAGGCCTGTTGTGACCCCGTGCAAGGTTTTGTCTTGATTTTGGAGTGTGATCAAGGCGATGAGTTATTCTTCAGAGGGCAGGAACATGGCTTTGATTCTGCCTTTTTCCCCTGGAGTCAGTGGGCCTCAGATTTGGATCAGTTTGCATCTGAAGGACATCTCCAGGGCCGGGTGCTTTGTCCTCATCAGCTGATTTGTTAGGCAGGCTTTCCCATGTGGCTCAGAACCGTTTACAGTGTTTCCCTCCCACTCCTTTGGCCTCCCAGGGCCTGTGTGCTTCCATTCTGGAAGCATTTGGAGAACATGTCTGTCTAGTGTGCCCTCTCCCCACCCCAAGCCCACATCCCCACGCTGTCCACAGCTCAGTTACATCTTTTTTTCTCCCAGTCTGCGTGTGACAGATTTAAAGCATGTCCACAGATCCTTAGGCAGCCTTCCATCAGGAAGTGAAGCATTCCTCTGGAAACTGGGCGGGCTTATTTTGATCAACAGAGAATGATAGAAGTAATGACTGTGTGACTTCTGTGAAAGGCCACGCAGCTTCCTTTTTGCTCTTGGAACGCTCCATGTAAGCAGTCCAGCTGCCCTGGGGCTGCCATGTTGTAAGGAAGCCCAAACTAGTCTCCAGGGAGAGCCCTTGGAGAGACCCGTGAGAGCGAGATGCCTGGGCAAGCCCCGAGCCAGAGATGTGTGAGACCCCAAGCCAGAAATGTCTCTCTTTTTCCAAAACCCTGAACCAAACAAACTGTGAGAGATAACAAAACGCCATTGTTTGGAGCTATTACATTTGGGGATGATTAGTTATGCAGTAGCAGGTAAACGGAACCTCGGTCAGTTAAAAGACGCCTCCCTGGGCTCCCTGCAGGGAAGAAGCCAATTGGCTTCAGCTCTTCCTGGGGCCCCTCATTTCCCAAGTGGGCTTTCATGGGGCCGTTGCGTGCCGTGTGCTCCCAAGGCAGTGTTGCGCATGTGGGCTGGAAACGCTGCTGACCTGCAGGCTCTGCTGTGTTGTGTCCAGTCACACAGTCACCCCATCATTCCACCCACAGTCACCCCGTAGGGGCTGCATAGAGTAGTTCTGATGGAAGCTGAGCCCAAGTCATGCCCACCACTTCCTCAGTGTGAGACAGATACTTGGGGGGGGGGGGGGGGGGGCTTGATTTTCTCTGCCAGCCAGTGTTGGCATGGAGGATACAGAGAACATTTAACGTGAGAAAGTTTAAAAAACAACAAAAGAAAAGAATCATTAGGCTTTGGGTATACATTTAGGAGCCATGTGCGTTCTAAGACCTCCCCATCACCTTACAGTGGTATTAGCCATATTCATGACACAACGTGAATGAGCCAACACTTTCAAGAGCCCAGACTCGGCCTAAGGTCACCTGGCAGCTCTGCTAGTTAGCAGCTCTGTGACTTTGGGCAAGTTGCTAAACCACTCTGAGCTTCTTCAACACCAAGATGACAAGGGCTGGCTCTAGGAATGCTAGAAGGAAAAGTGAGAGAAGGCTGCGGAGCATAAAGCTCAGAGCAGGTGTTCCTGAGTGCGGGTTCCATTCCCCAGGGGTCAGCGTTCCTCTCTGTAACCAGCTAGCACCATAGCTACTGGCCGGAGCTTTTTCTCTTTGGAGAAACACTAAGTGTAAAAGAATCAGGTAAGGTCTCCAGGGTGCGCTGTTTCTGACAGCTAACAAGGTTTCCTCCTTCCTGCCTACCAGCAAGGAGCCAGGGCCCGGGCTTGGTTTCATCTGGCATCTTGCTTCCTGGCCTACAAAAGTGGAAACGGCAGTGGAACATTCCAGACTCTGAACATTCACATAGAAGTAGGGTGGGGCAGACCCTCTGCCAAGGAAGCAGGAATGGGAGATGCTCAGGAGGGGCTTCTGCTGTCAAAGTGTTTCCGTAATAACTTCCCTGGTTATGTCCTTAGACAAGCTGTCTTATTGGTAAATAACAGGGGTGAATTCATATTAGCAGTTATTCGTTCAGCAGGTGTTACTGAATGTTAGGCGCTTGGCAAGGATCATTGAACAAGTGGCCCTCCTCCGTTACGTGGTTCTCTCCATTTCTACGGACTGGCACCAGTTTGAAAGCCATGTGTGAATCTTGATTAGTTTGGAAGAAATTAACTTTGATGGTTTATCAGGAAGAACAAAGATTGCCTTCCAATTGCAGGAGTCATCTCTTAGAGCAAAAAAAAAAAAAAATTGTAAAATGTAGAATGTGGGAGAAAAGGGAGAAAAAAGTCTCTGGAGTGACTGATCATCCATTCTACACAATCACACTTGGAGAGGTGCAGAAAAGATGAGTCCCCCCCAGACTAATTTATGGCGTGTTTCCTGTTAGAATTGCAAAATTCGCAAAGAGGGCATTAAAATATGACTTCACACCATATTTAATACACGCTATATTTAAAACTGGGATGTGAACAGAAACGTGAAGCAGAAACTGGCAGGGTTCTTGCTGCTTTCTGAACTAATCTCAGTTATGCTGCTGGCTTGGTTTTGTCTCCATTATTCTCCCTTATTGTTTTCCATTAAAAGTACTTTGAATCAGAACCACACCATGAATTTTCAAAATTATTCAGCTAGAACAAGTCAGAAGCATCACAGCGCCCCAGCTGAACTGGAACGGTAATCGTCTGAGTCCCCGGCTCCCCGCACAGGCTGACAGTGTGCCCGGCAGCGTGACAACCGTGACTGCCGTGATGTCCGCGGGGCTGCGGTCCTCATGAGCTCTGCCGGTTCAGAGATGCCTCCAACGGCACTGTTCTCGGCTTGGTCACCCCTTTAGTTCCCAATCTGGTAGTAAAATTTAGATGATTCTGTAAGATGTTTATATCCCCCGAGAATAGATCATGAAATTGGAAATGAGCAATGAGTGTGATCAGGGTTCTATGGAGGCAGAAATAACTTAAAGAGGAAGGAAGTATGGTCAGTGGCAAGGAGCATTTGGAGCTAAAAAAATGTTACCCTGGAGAAATGTAGCGGAGAGAGAGGGCATTTGGAAATGTTGATGGTGAATTTCAAAATGATGGGGTGGGTGGTGGAGACATGATTGGCGTTCGGTGGGTGGGGTCAGGGAAATTCAATGCCTTTCATTGTGGGGTACTGTCTCACAAAGAATCATGCTCCCCACCCCCAAATACCATGAATGCTTTGCTTGAGAAACTTGAGATAAACCTTTGATCTCTTCTGGATCTCAGCAGAGATGCAGAAAGTGATATGGTTTGTCCAAGGTGACACAGCTTAGAAATGACAAGACTGGACAGGAATCCAATTTTTCAGACACTAAAAATCAGGTCTGTTCCTATTATGCTTCCCACGTGGGACTTCCCAGATGGCACAGTGGTAAAGACTCTGCCTGGCAATGCAGGAGACACAGAGACATGGGTTCCATCCCGGGGTCGAGAAGATCCCCTGGAATAGGAAATGGCAACCCACTCCAGTATTCTTGCCTGGAAAACCCCTTGGACAGAGGAACCTGCAGGCTCTTGGGTCTCAGAGTCAGACACGACTGAGTGAGTGAGCACGCTGATAACTCTACGTTTAATTCTTTGAGGAGCTGCCAGACAGTTTTCTAAAGTGGCTGCACCATTTTACATTCCCACCAGTAGAGTTGTGATTTTTCCAGATCCTCACCAACATTTACCATTGTCTTTGTATTGTTTATCATAGCCCTCCTTGTGGTGTGAAACAGTATTACATTGTGGTTTTGATTGGCCTTTTCCTAATGACTAACGACTCGATGGACATGAGTTTGAGTGAACTCCGGGAGTTGGTGATGGACAGGGAGGCCTGGCGTGCTGCAATTCATGGGGTCTGGTTTTGATTGGCCTTTTCCTAATGACTAACGACTCGATGGACATGAGTTTGAGTGAACTCCGGGAGTTGGTGATGGACAGGGAGGCCTGGCGTGCTGCAATTCATGGGGTCGCAAAGAGCTGGGCACGATTGAGCGACTGAACTGAACTGAATAATGTTGAGTATCTTCTCATGTGCTTATTGACCATTCATTTATCATCTTTGGAGAAATGTCTCTTCAAATCCTTTGCCCATTTTTAAGTTGAATTGTCTTTTTATTGTTGAATTGTAAAGGTTTGTTATATCTTCTTCAAACAAGTCCTTTATCAGATATATGACTTGCAAATATTTTCTTCCATCCTGTGAATTGTCTTTTTACCTTCTTGACAGTATCATTTGCAGAACAAAAGTTCTTGATTTTGATAAAGTTCAATTCCCCTGTGTTTCCTTTTGTTGTTTGTACTTTGAGTTTCATATTTAACAAAACATTTCCTGCTCCAAGGTACCAGAGATTTATTCATCTGTGTTTTCCAAGGGTTTTCTAGTTTTGGCCCTTGCATTTAGGCCTGTGATCCTTTTTTAGTTCATTTTCCTGTGTGTGCGAGTCGGGAGTCCAGATTCATTCCCTTGCCTTTTGATATCCAGTTGTCCCAGCCCTTTTGTTGAAACGGCTGTTTTTTCCCCTGTTGACTTGTCTTGGCACCCTTGTCTCCTTTGTCTTTAATAAATAAACTGCCTAGACTCCCTTAGCTGTATTTCTTGTCTGGGGACAAGTTCACAAGTAGTGCATGACAGTCCTTTCCTTCTCAAGATTTATATTCATAAATGTTAGGATGAACCAACAAACACACTTGAAAGGAGACAAAGTTGTGTGATGATGTAGCAAGTATTTTTTTTTAAGTGGTCACATCTCTTCCTCACTGGAGGACCTCATCATACCATGTCCTTCTCCTTCATCAAGCCCGTGGCAATCTTTCATCTGAATAATATATATCTTCTTTTATTCTGCAGGTAGTGGTAGTAGCAGCTTTAGGTGTACGAAGTGGAAACTGTCATATGTGTGTTTACATTCTGGGTGCTTCTCTGAGGATTTCATACATGTCAAACTTTAAATTACAAGAACCCCATGAAGCAATAACTATTATCCACACTTTATCAATAAAGAAAATAAAACCTCATAACATCACTATTTGCAGATGACATGATTTTATGAATAGAAAACCCTGAAAACTTGACCAAAAAAAAAGCTACTAGAAATAAGTATTATAGTAAATTTGTTGGGAACAAAATCAACATACAAAAATCTGTTGTGTTTCTATGTGCTAACGATGAGCCAGCAGAAAGAAAACTTAAGAAAATCTCATTTACAATTATAACAAAGAGAATAAAATACTTAGGAATAAATTTAACTGAGGAAGTGAAAGACCTGTACACTGAAAACTATAAGATACTGTTGAAAGAAACTAAAGAAGACATAAATAAATGGAAAGATATTCAGTGCTTATGGAGTAAAAGAATTAACATTGTTAAAATGTTCTTATTACCTAAAGCAATCTGCAGCTTCACTGCAGTCCCTGTTAAAATCCCAAGGACATTTTTCACAGAAATAGAACTTTGAAAAATTCTAAAATTTGTATGGAATCACTGAAGACCCAGAATAGCAAGGAAGTCCTGGAGAAAAAAAGACCAAAGTTGAAGGTTTAATATTCCCAGATTTCAAACTATGCTATAAAGTTATAGTAATCAAAACATCATGGTACTTGGCAGAAAAATAGATTTCAGTAAGTCCCTGGCAAACATGTTCCATTCTGAGAGTACATTCATAAGTCCTATTTGTTCGGAAGTCCAACAGAGTTAGCTTAGGTATCCAACTAACACAGCCAGATAAATAGTAGTGTGTGTGTGTGTGTTTGTGTGTGTGTGTATGTGTGTGTGTGTGCGCGCGCATGTGTATGCATGCATACTCAGTCGTGTCCAACTCTGTGAGACCCGATGGACTGTAACTTACCTGGCTCCTCTGTGATGGAATTTTCCAGGTAAGAATAGTGGAGCGGGCAGACATTTCTTCCTCCAGGGGAATCTTCCCAACCCTGGGATTGAAACCAAGACTCTTGCGGTTTCTCATTGCCAGATGGGTGCTTTACCGCTTAACTACCTGGAAAGCCCAGTGGGATATGATATAGTGGAATATTCATATGTATATAGAAGATACATGTAATGAGTACTATTCAGTTTTTTAAAAGATAAAATCCTGCCATTTGCAACAACATAGATGGTATTATGCTAAGTGAAGTAAGTTAGATAGAGAAAGAAAAATGCCAGGTGATTTCACCCCTATATGGAACAAAATTCCCCAAATAAGTGAATAAGCCAAACCAAACAAAGATGTAGGTGAAGAGAACAGAGTTATTGGAGGGTCAGGGTGGTGGAGAGGGTGAGATGGATGAAGAGGATTAACTGTATGGTGATGGATGGAAACCCAGTATTTGGTGGTGAGAACACACCATTTAGTGTTCACATAAGTCAGATATAATGTTGTACACATGAAATTCATATAATATTATAAATCAGTATCACCTCAATAAAAAAAATTTTTTAACTGCTGTATAAGGACATGAATGGTAAAATGTTGAGTTTATTCTTTGAAACAAACAACAAACTGAGATCTCAGAGACCCAGATTTCAGCTTAGAAGTGGGATACATCACTAGTCACCATAGGTGTGTACAAAAACCTGCAAATACCAGGTTTGGGGTCTTCAGAAGGATCCAGAGGAGAAGATGGGACCGCTGTATGGAGACTGCTTAAACATCACCATTCCTTTTTGCCTTAAATAAATATTTTAAGGGGCTTCCCTAGTGGTGCTAGTGGTAAAGAACCCACCCTACCAATGCAAGAAACATAAGAGATGGGGGTTCAATCCCTGGGTCAAGAAGATTCCCTGGAGGGCGGAATAGCAACCCACTCCAGTATTCTTGTCTGGAGAACCCCATGGACAGAGAAGCCTGGCGAGCTACAGTCCATAGGGTCACAAAGAGTTGGAGATGACTGAAGCGACATAGAGCAGCAAATATTTGAAGAATTAATTTTTAAAAAGAAAATGAGGCCCAGAGAGGTTGGTTAATTTGCACTGGGACAACCAGCTAATAGGTGAAGCGGCCAGATTTGAACCCAGCTCTAGAGTCCTCACTTTCAACATTTCAGCCACGAAGCTGAACTGCCTCCCCCATTCATACTTCTGTCCCTGGTCCCCAGCACACCCCTGGCACTCGGGAACCATTTGTTGAGTACACAGTTGGATGAAAGGAATAAACAGCTAGAGGAGCAATCACGATAGAACAGCAGTGGCCTGGGGAAAGGAGGATTGATTTATGGGAGAAAATTGGAGGACTGAAAAGCACAGATAGAGCCTGCCTCCCCGAGAGTGATACCCAAAGCCGGAAGGTGCCTGGGGGAGAGGAAGTGCTTACCTTGGTAGGAACGAGGAGGAGGAGAGATGGGCGGTCAAGCACAGACGAGGCTGCGATGCGAGTAGGGGACCACGGAGTTCACCTTGCAGCCAGTGGAATGGGCTGTGTAAGGAAACTGGCAGTTCCATTAGGTCAATGCACCCCGAGCACCTGACCCTGATGTGTGTATGTTAGTCCCTCAGTCATGTCCAACTGTTTGCGACCCCATGGACTGTAGCCCGCCAGGCTTCTCCATCCATCGGATTCTCCAGGCAAGAACACTGGCATGTGGGGTGCCATTGCCTTCTCCAGAGGATCTTCCTGACCCAGGGATTGAACCCCAATCTCCTACATTGCAGGCAGACTTTTTACAGTTTGAGCCCCCAGGCAAGCCCACCCAGGAAAACATTACTTACGGAATTCAGAAGGGTATTTCAGGAGAGAGACCTTCACAGAAATGTCAGGTGGCAAGAGTCGGTTTCTGTGAGGGAGGCATGTGTGATGGGCTAGCTGAGGTGACTGATGCTAGGAATGCTTAGCTGCTCTGCTTCTCTCACGGTCTGTGAGCCTCAAGGTCACCTCCAGCTTGGAAGGGTGAGGAGACCGCAGCCAAGGTGTAAGGTGGCCTTCTTTGCAAATGCCGTGCCCGCCGCCCTGGGATCCCGGAGGGAGCAGCCGTCAGCAGGGGCTTTGCCCTGGTGCTGCCTGCGGGCATCGTGCATTAGAGGCTCACACCATACTGAATCCTTTGAGAAAGTTTCTCCTATTATGAAGATCCCCATTTCACAGGGGAAGAGACGAAGTTAGGGAGGTTATGGGACTGGCATAAGGTCACTGTGATGGTTGATTTTATGTGTCCCTTTGGCTAGTCATCCCTTAAGATGACTAGAGAGCTGGTAAAACGTGTTTTGGTGTGTCTGTAAGGGTATTTCTGGAAGGCATGAGGACTTGGATCATGGACTGCATAAACCTGATGGGGGAGAAGGGTGCTTCCCAAGTGTGGGTGGCCCTCAGCCAGTTCTCCACAAAAAGGTTGAGGACAGAGAAATTCACTGTCTCTGCTTGACGTGGATCCTCCATCGTCTCCTCCCCTCTGACTTCTGGACATCAGTGCTCCCCGTTCTGGGGTTTCAGATTCAGAGCCTTACTCTGCGCCTCCAGCCTGCAGAGGGCGGACCGTGGAGCTTCTCAGCCTCCATGATCATCTGAGCCATCCCTCCTAGTAAATCCATCAGCCTGCCTGTGTGTGTGTGAGTGTGCGTGCGTGTGCGTGTGTGTGTGGGTGTGAGAGTGTGCATGTGCATACCTAGACTCCTGTTGGTTCTGTCCATCTGTGGATCCCTGAGTGTAAATGGCACAGCCAGGATTTGAACCCAACACTCTTGTGACCTCAGAGGCAAGCTCTTAACTACCACATTCTAAAGACATGATCTCTACCTCCTGGGATCTTGAGTTTGGTTTGGGTGACCAGATACACAGACAGAAAACAGCACATCAGGGCTGTGCTCTGTGGTCACGAGAGTAAGTGAGGGACCTAGATGAACAGCTTGGAGACCGTCGAGGATATTCCCACACTGTTTATTTACCTCCCTGTGCACGTGCCCCTCTGGACATTAAGCACTTGAGCAGATCCCCACGAATGAGTAATCACCAGTGAGCATTTGAAATGTGTATAACGCAACACGAGAGTGGTTGCCCAGTCTGTAGTTTGGGAGGCTGTGGCTGATGCGAGCCAGGCTCGGCTCCGTTCTGCAAGTGGGGCGCAGTTGTGCTCGAACCCCTGTTGCCCTTGGTTCTGGGAGAAAAAAATGTGAACTACCCAGTGCAGAAGCTCACCCCAGGCTGCACAAGCATATTTTAAGCCTCTACTCGCAGCACATACTCACGCCCTGATGGACGAGACTTGATCAGTCACGTGACCAAGTCCAAGGTCAACGGTGCAGGACGTGTACTCTGCCTCTAATGAGAGAAACTGCACGGTGGCGTGGCCAGGGGCATGGATGCAAGAAAGAGTGAAGAACTGGGAACAGCGATACATTTCATACTGAGTTTGGAGGGGGAGGAGGCTGTGGCCACAGATCCCTGCCCTGTGGCTTGGCAGATGCCTTGTTTTCCAGGAGACTTGCCTGGCCGTGGCAGAGCACCTCCCCACCGCCTTAACTCTCTGTGCCAGTTCCCCAAACTCTGGACGGCCTGCTGCAGTTGTAGAAGTGGCCTCTGGCTCCAGCCAGCGCTCCTTTTTATTGAGTCTGTCTCTGCCTCATTATTTACACAGACAGTAAAATAAAGCTTAACTCAAAATTACCGTAAGTCAGCGCATCCGAGTGAAGCCGGCATCTGGGCCTTCACAGTTGAAAGCAGACTAAATAAAAGGGGGAGGGAAGAAAGAGAAGAGCCTCAAATAAAATGTCAGGAAGTGCTTAATTACATAAAGGTTATGCATCTGCCTGTGTGATGGTCTAAAGCGGCTGATGGCAACAGCTGGCCGAGGAAGCTGGTCTTCAGTGCTATTTATGTGTTTATCTGTGCCTGTCACCATAATAGCTGTAAGCAGTATTGATTGCAAATTAATTTGGCCTCATTCCTTCTCTTCCTTGGCTCTACCCTCCCCACGACCTCCCCTACTAGAAGAGGAAACGGATTGAACACGTGGCAAACACTTGGAAGTTTGGTGGGATAAGACTGGGCAGAGTCCACCAGTAACCCACAAACAAGCTTTTATTATATGCCCAGCACTTGCCTAGGTATTTTTTTTAACATATATAACTGACTGTTCTAATACAACAACCCTGTGAGGTGGGTATTATTCTAAATCCTGTTTACAGATGAGGATGCTGATGCCCAGAGAGATTAAGTAACTTGAAAAAGTCACACAGCGTGGGTGTGGTCTAGCAGTTCACCCAACCATAGCCCTCCTGATTGGGCACTGCCAGCTGACATTTGGGAGTTCTTTCATGTACTTGGAGTGAGATTAAGCTCTTCACCAAAGACTGCAGTGCCCTGATGTTCCAGCTCCACCCAGTCTCCAACAGCTTTTCCTGATACTCTCTGCCTTCTCCAGCTGGCTCAGGCCACGCTGGTCTCCTTTCCTTTTCTTAGACATGCCGGGCTCCTTCTGGTCTAATGGCCTTTGCAGGTGCCTTACCTCTGCCTGGAACTCCACCCCTGCGAGGATCACAGCCTCCCTGGTCACTCTCTCTAAACAGGCTGTCCTCTCTTTGCCCTTAATATTCTCAGTTACAGCGTCCTCTGGGTTTCTCCTGGGAGGTAAGTAGTTATTTACTGGTTACTGCAGGTTTCCCGTTGGACTGTACCTTCCATTCAAACAGGGGTCATGCTTGTTTGTTTACCTGTGTGTTCCCAGACCCTGAAACCCAGAGGCAGTAATGGCCTCTAGAGCCTGGACTTTGGAAGCAGTTGCCTGGTTCAGATTCCAGCTCCACCATTTACTGTGGACCGTGTTGTTGCAGGAAGGGGGACCCCTTCCGGGGCCTGAAACTGGGCTCTTGTCTAACACTCGGAAATGAATTGTCTGAGGAGACACATGCGCTGACAAAGCAAGAGATTTTATTGGGAAGGGCACCCGGGTGGAGAGCAGTAGGGTAAGGGAACCCAGGAGAACTGCTCTGCTGCGTGGCTCGCAGTCTTGGATTTTATGGTGATGGGATTAGTTTCCGGGTGGCCTTTGGCCAATCATTCTAATTCAGAGTCTTTCCTGGTGGCTCACGATCGCTCAGCCAAGATGGATGCTAGCGAGAGGGATTCTGGGAAGTGGGCAGACAGGCGATGCCTCCTTTTGACCTTTCCCGAACTCTTTGGGTTGGTGCAGGATCTCCTATCATAAAACAGCTAATGCAAATGGTGCCTGGCCAGGGTGGGTGGTTTCAATCAGAGTGCTTCCCCTAACAGCATGACCTGAGGACAGTGACTATCTTTCTGTCCTCTGTTTCTCCATCTGTAAAATGGGAGTAATTATAAGGTTATTACACAGAGTGAACTAATCAACCGATAAAAATGCTGATAGGACAAAGGATGATGGCTCAGTGGTAAGGAATCCGACTGCCAGTGCCTGCCAATGCAGGAGATCACTGGCTCGGGAAGATCCTCTGGAGGAGGAAATGGCAACCCACTCTAGTATTTCTTGCCTGGAAAATCCCACGGACAGAGCAGCCTGGGGGTCTACAGTCCATGGGGTCTCAAAAAGTCAGACACAACTTAGCTGCTAAACAACAACAACAAATGGTATACAGTAAGCATTCAGTAAGTATTAACTGCTAGTACGCTCATTATTCACATTCATATTAGTGGCACAATGTCGTGAGAGTAGATGAATGAATGAATTTTTATTCATAGAAGGGGAAACAGAGGCCTCAGCAGGTCAGCGGGGTTGTCCATGAGCTCGAGACCCTGATCCAGCCTTCCTTATACGTCCTCGCCCAGTGTGAGACGGCCCCTCTGAGATGGCACCGTGATGTCAGGGTTATTAACCTCGTCGCCCAGTGTGAGACGGCCCCTCTGAGACAGCACCGTGATGTCAGGGTTATTCCTATGTCTGGTGCTGCCCGCCACTACCAAGCACCCAACTGTTCAAGCTCAATCTTGCTGTTCAAAGGAAATAGGTTTGGGAGACTAGTCTTTGTGCAAAGTTCTGTAAATCCTCCTGGGGCATTAGACAGGAAATTTTGTTGGTGGTGAGTGATGTGTTCCTGCTTGTGCAATGGGCAGGGTGGTTCTAAGCCATGTGGAAGATGTGCCTGGTGGCTCGCTGTTCCTGTTCCACTCCTCCAGCAGCCCCCCGCCCCCATCTAGTCTGTTGTGCTGGGCCAGCCTTTCCCCCAGGAGGCATCTGATGGAGGAAGCTGTAGGCTTAGCTGGGGCCCAACTTGTGACCAACAAGGCCCGTTTGGAGCTGCAGCGCTGGTGACCTGTGCATGCCATGCCTTTCCTGGTCCTTCATTTGCAGTCTAGTCCTGTCCTCTGCTCTCTTCCTTGCCCTCCAGGCTTCAGCAGGTTCCTCCCTCGCTCTCCATCCCTTTCTTCTCCTCCCTTCTGTTGGCCTCTGACTACTTACTTCTTCCACCCACCTCCACTGGCTTCTCTGTGTAAATCAACACCCACCCACCCTGTAGTTCCCAAAGATGGGAACTGCACCCTGTTCCTAAACAGAGGCTGATACTTGCCAAGAACAGGGTTTCCTTTATCCCAGTGTCATCACTCATCCCTCCCCAAATGCTCAGATCTCTTATTAAAGTGAGTTATGGCAGAGACTCTGTCAGCCTCTTTTCAGCCACACCCAGCTCTCAGAAAAGTAAGGAAAGCCTGGTCCTCAGTCACAATGGAAGCCGGTCCCCAGAAGCAGCCAGCTGTGGCTTTGGGGCCAGGAAGTCTGCTGCCTGCTGGGTCATCCTCTGGGGCCGTCAGCCTTGTTTGGGTTTTCCAGTGGGAGCTCGTTAACATATCCAGTGACGAGGTGCTGGGTGGTCTGAGTTGTTCTTTGGTTTTTAGCCTCCGGGAGCTCCAGTGTTCCTGGTGTTATGTGGCATGTCTGTGACTTTAATTTCCTTTTTAATTTCTGCTGAAAGAAGAAAAAAAAAAAAAACAAAACCTCTGTGAAGCTAGGATCTACAAAGGACCTATGTTGTAAGACCAGTGAGTGTTGTGAGTGGCTAACTTGAACATGTGTAGCCACCCAGTGTGAAACCCACTCCCAAGTGCATTCTGTGAGCTCGATTCTGTAAACAGAACTGCAGGAACAGCCTGGAGGAAAAGCCACAAAATGCGAGCAGCGGTAGGTCATCTCGTGGTAGCTCAGTGGTGACGTTTATGTCCAGTTTAAGCATCTTCTTTCACTTTACACTGAGCACTTTCCTTAGATGTTTTAAAAGATCAGATACACATTAAAAAATGAATAACACCAGTGCTTCTGAACACTTGATCTTGTGACCTTAATAAAGAAGAGTGGAGAGAGATGGATTAGGAGTTTGGGATTAACATGTGTACACCACTGTATATAAAATAGGTTAGCACCAGGGACCTGCCGTGGAGCTCAGGGAACTGAACTCAGTATCCTGTCATAACCCACAATGGAAAAGAATCTGAAAAAGAAGGGGAGTGTGTGTGTGTGTGTGTGTGTGTGTGTGTGTGTGTGTGTGCACGACTAAATCACTTTGCTGTACACTTGAAACTAACACAACATTCTAAACTAAGTATGCTTCAATTTCAAAAAAGACTGGAAATATAACTGGTAGAAGTTAAATATACAGATTGTAAAAGACCATATTATATATTTATATTAAAGAAACATTAATATAGTAATACTGCAGGTTTGCATTGGAGTTAGGGATTAGCTAAACAGGGATGTGAGAGTTGGACTGTGAAGAAGGCTGAGCGCTAAAGAATTGATGCTTTTGAACTGTGGTGTTGGAGAAGACTCTTGAGAGTCCCTTGGACTGCAAGGAGATCCAACCAGTCCATTCTGAAGGAGATCAGCCCTGGGGTTTCTTTGGAGGGAATGACGCTGAAGCTGAAACTCCAGTACTTTGGCCACCTCATGCAAAGAGCTGACTCATTGGAAAAGACTCTGATGCTGGGAGGGATTAGGGGCAGGAGGAGAAGAGGGCGACAGAGGATGAGATGGCTGGATGGCATCATGGACTCGATGGACGTGAGTCTGAGTGAACTCGGGGAGATGGTGATGGACAGGGAGGCCTGACGTACAGCGATTCATGGGGTCGCAAAGAGTCGGACATGACTGAGGACTGAACTGAACTGAGACAGGGATCTGAAAGCATAAGTTATGAATAGTTTATTATGAAAGCTCGGGTCAGAAAATAAAACAGTGCTAGAGAGAAAAGGAGTTTTGTGCTTATATTTTTGAACTTAGATAGTAATGCTGTTTAACCCCAGGCTGGTTCCTTGATTTCTCTGTGCCTTAATTTTCCCATCTATAAAATGGCATAAAATAGTCCTGACCCATAAAGTTATTCTTAGAATGAAATGAGTTTATGTTTGTGAAACTCATAGAACAGAACTGGAACATAGCAGTTACTCGAGAAATGTCTGTGGCTATTGGATCACTCTTGTGGTACCTAGGCTTCTGACTGCAGCTGTGTGTCGTTATGGAAAGTAGCCGTGGCAGTAAAGTTACAGTGGTCAGTTAGCATGCGTGGATACAGCTCTGACCACATATGCAGCTTTCTATTTAGATTATCTTATTTACTCCTCATACCTACTTTGTACCATTTGTCCTATTGCTATCTTCACAGTTTAGGTCAGGGTACAGGGTCTCAGAGAGAGGTTAAATAATCTGCCTGAGCTTATACACCTTGCAAGGATTTGACCCTGACCTCAAAGCTTACTCTGTAAATCATTGTCTTATATTTTGTATTCTCCTGAAGGTGCCCGAGATGTGCAGTTATCTTTGCCTTCCCGGCATTCATTTTGTGGATTAAAAGTCTCTAGTTGAGCTGTTTTAATGCCCTTCCAAAGGGATATGTCGGGAATCTCTCCAACTGTGTCCCCAAAGCGAAGCCTAAACCACCTCCTGGGGGATAATGGTGGGGGGAGGCAGGAGTCAACCCCACCCACTGCCTGCAGGCATCAGACAGCAGCAGGATGTTCGTAACTTAGATGCTGCAGACATTGATGACAGAAGGTTTTTAGAAATGTAAAGCTTGCAGTTAAAACTCAGAGTGGGACTCAAAAGTTGGATAATGATTAATAATTTCCTGTTTGTTTGTAGTGTGGTATCTAAGCAAATAGTTCATCAGCATCTGCATAAATACCCACCCTAGAGGGGCTAGGACCCAATGAGAGGGGTCTCCTCTGCGTCTTGTAGTTAGAGAATGTCAGTCCATCTTACACCTTTAACAGCGACTTACCCTGCCTGGCACTGTGCCGGGTGCTATGACTCAACTCTCAAATTCATGCATGCTCCCCTGGGGCCTTCAGATAGAGGTACCTGAGGACTCCAACCAAGAGCTACAGAAGCTGTGGGCCACGGATTGGACTTGGTTCCAAGAGCAGGGGAAACCCAAAAGGTGTGATCAAGTTTGCAGGTGGAGCAGTGATGGGCAGAGGCCAAGATTAACACAGAGAGACTGTGGCTTGGAGGCCACCTCTGTAATCCAAAGGGAGGCTTTTGGTGGTCCTCTCTGTAGACAGAGGAAGCAGACAGGCTTGAGAGAGGTTGCTGCTGCTGCTACTAAGTCGCTTCAATCGTGTCTGACTCTGTGCGACCCCATAGACAGCAGCCCACCAGGCTCTCCCGTCCCTGGGATTCTCCAGGCAAGAACACTGGAGTGGGTTAACCATTTCCTTCTCCAATGCATGAAAGTGAAAAGTGAAAGGGAAGTCGCTCAGTTGTGTCCGACTCTTGGCGACCCCATGGAGTGCAGCCCACCAGGCTCCTCCATCCATGGGATTTTCCAGGCAAGAGTCCTGGAGTGGCCTTCTCCTTGAGAGAGAGGTTAGGTAGGCAGAAGTAAGAGTAGCTCTGGTGTTTGTAGGGAGGAGAGGGAATTGGCCCCTGTGTTCAGCCTGAGAGGTGTAATTGACCTTTGCAGATATAAATGTGCAGGTCATCATGTGGGGCGGGAAAAGGGTTCATTTGTTTATTTATTTATTGGGGCTGTACCAGGTCGTAGCTGTACATGCGGGAACTTTAGTTGCAGTGTGTGAGATCTAGTTCCTTGACCAGGGTTCACACCGGGGCCCCCTGCATTCAGAATGTGGAGTCTTAGCCACCAGGCCACCAGGGAAGTCCCAGAAGGGTTTAGAAGACTGTATGGCCTAGTTCAGCTACTTCAAGCAGAAAGATACAGCCTTTCTCTCTTTCTGCATGTCTTTCTATCTTTCTCTCTTTTTCCTTCCATCTTTATCCGTCTACCTATCTATATCTATCAATCTGTTGATCTTTCTATCTATATTGTTCGCTGCTGTATCCCAAGCCCCCAGAACAGTGCCTGGAGCATAGAGAGTACTCAGTAAATATTTGTTGAGCAGATAATAATGTTACTGGCTAACTTGTATCAGCTGAGATCTTGTGCCCATGGTTCCCTCTGTAGTGGGAAGACAGGCATTGACCAGGCGATCTCAAATATGATGGTTCACCTAAGGAAATGTGTAGGACACACTATGAGCAAGCCTGGCTTTCCTGGGGAAGAGGCGTTAAAGTGAGGCCTGAAGCATAGAGTCCAAGGAGAAAGAGTTTTCTGGGCAGAGGGCAGTGCACGTGTGAGACGTAAGGTGGAGAGACTGCGGCCCACAGCAGTACCCAGACGTGAGCCCGAGAGTGGGCAGGGACCAGTGCTGGAAGGTCTTCCGGGACTGGGTGGGGCTGGGTGGGGTTGGCCTTAACCCTTGACCCTTAGAGTAGTAGGAGGCTGTTAGAGGATTTGTTTCAAAGGACAGTTTAAGAAAGAAGGATGGAGGAGTGTGCCCTTGCCAAGAGGAAGTCAAAATGACTCTCATGCAATGTTATCCTCTGAGCCAGGGTGCCCTTGAGCCCAGACTGTGATGTATCCAGGCTTCCTCTTCAGGTCCCTCTGGCCCCTCTGTCATTGTCACGTTTCAGCTGCAATCTGAGCACCAGCTCGGGACCTGACCCTGTGCTGCGTCCTCATACGGCAGCTGGTTCCAGAGGAGCCGTTTTCATTGTCATCCCCGCTGTGCAGCGGTGGAAGCCGAGGCTTAGAGACCCGCCAGTCCTCTCTTCTAGATAATGTCAGAGCTGTGTCCAAGCCCAGTGCCCATGACCTCTGACTCTTTCATGGGCCAGCTTTCCCATTCCCAGGATTCCAGGGTCCTCACCCTGCCCTGTGATGGCCCCAGGCTTCTCCTTGTTCCCCTCCTGGCCTGGCCCCTCACAGGATGCATGAACCAGACTTCCTCTGGAATCCAGACTGAAGTGTCCCAGCTCAGTCAAGTGGTGGAAGACCAGAGAGCAGCCCTTCCTGCTCTAGAAGGAGCTCGGGAAGCACTCGGAGCCATGCCTGTCTACCCCAGTTCTCCCCACCACTGTTCACCACATTCACCGTGGGTCTCTTGCCTTTCCGCACAGTGAATTGCAAATAGTGAGATCTGAAGCCACAGAAGACATATTACAGAGCTGGTGTGGGGCACAGGCCCCCTCTCTGTATGAGGATAACCTGCTCCAGAGCCTTCTCGAAGGTGGGGAGGTTGGTCTTTACATGACGTGAGGTTTTCATAATGAACTGAGGGCCAAGCTGCCAGGTGCTGCCCTGCGTTAACCTGGAGTCCCCCAGTCGGTAAAAGAGCTACTTTTATCGTTGCCTTGGGGCTGGAAGGCATTATACCCAAGCAAGGGGTTATTTTTATGATTGTTTTTATGATTGAGTATGCTGTTCCTGGGCTTCCCTGGTGACTCAGATGGTAAAGAATCTGTTGCAGCTTGGGAGACCTGAGTTTGATCCCTGGGTCAGGAGGATCCCCTGGAGGTGGGCATGGCAACCCACTCCAGTATTCATGCTTGGAGAATCCCCAGGGACAGAAGGCTACAATCCATGGAATTGCAAAAAAGTCGGACACGACTGAGTGACTAAGAACAGCACAGCATGCTCTTCCTATTATTGGGGATGATTTGCCCTTTTTTTTTTTCCTTAGGTTTTTGGTTTTTTTTGTTTTTGGTAAAACATACCTAACATACCATGGACAGAAGAGCCTGCTCGGCTACAGTCCATGGAGCCCCAAAGAACCATGCAGGCCACACCACGTGGACCTAACATAAAATTTACCACCTTAATCAGATATGCAGATGACACCACCCTTACGGCAGAAAGTGAAGAGGAGCTAAAAAGCCTCTTGATGCAAGTGAAAGAGGAGAGTGAAAAAGTTGGCTTAAAGCTCAACATTCAGAAAACGAAGATCATGGCATCCAGTCCCATCACTTCATGGGAAACAGATGGGGAAACAGTGGAAACAGTGTCAGACTTTATTTTGGGGGGGCTCCAAAATCACTGCGGATGGTGACTGCAGCCATGAAATTAAAAGATACTTACTCCTTGGAAGAAAAGTTATGACCAACCTACATAGCATATTCAAAAGCAGAGACATTACTTTGCCGACTAAGGTCCGTCTAGTCAAGGCAATGGTTTTACCAGTGGTCATGTATGGATGTGAGAGTTGGGCTGTGAAGAAGGTTGAGCACCAAAGAATTGATGCTTTTGAACTGTGGTGTTGGAGAAGACTCTTGAGAGTCCCTTGGACTGCAAGGAGATCCAACCAGTCCATTCTGAAGGAGATCAGCCCTGGGATTTCTTTGGAAGGACTGATGCTAAAGCTGAAGCTCCAGTCCTTTGGCCACCTCATGCGAAGAGTTGACTCATTGGAAAAGATTCTGATGCTGGGAGGGATTGGGGGCAGGAGGAGAAGGGAACCACAGAGGATGAGATGGCTGGATGGCATCACGGACTCGATGGACGTGAGTCTGAGTGAACTCCGGGAGATGGTGATAGACAGGGAGGCCTGGCGTGCTGTGATTCATGGGGTCACGAAGAGTCGGACACAACTGAGTGACTGAACTGAACATTAAGATAGTTTATTCCAGTTTGAAGTGTCTGTCCCACATCTTGCCTCACTGAACCTAACTGCTGAGCAGGATGGGGTGTGTGGAGAGCTGAAGGAGGCCAGGCTTCGAGTATGTTCCAGGCCGCACATCTAGTGTCTGAGGGGCCTGTGCACCCCCTCCCTGGCTAAGGCTGCGGGTTTCTTCTCGGCTTCCGGTGGCAACTCTGTAAGCTTTAAAAGAGCACCAAAGAGATGTCTGTCTTTTTAGATCAACTGGTACTTTTTCTGCCTCTGGTCTCTTAGAAACTTGCAACTGAAATCCGTTTCATTAGCAGTCAGAACATTTGTCCCTTTGAAACTCAGACAGGGTGAGATTAATATGAACCCGATATTAAGCTATTAAGCATCAATTTGGCAAACCTATTTATAAAGGAGTGCTGAAGACAGAAAATAAAGAAGGCTGCAGCAAGAGCTCTGTTGCCAAGTCCAGTTTCTCTCTTTGGAAAATGCGACTCAGTCACTAGTTTTTGTAGAGAAGGGAAAAACGTGTGTGTGTGTGTCTATGTGTGTGTGCATGCATGGGTGAACCCGTACTTTGATGATATGTGCTTATTCTTAATCATAGTAATAACAGAAGTAATGTGATGTAGCCAGACTTATGTGATGCTGACTATGTATGAACCCAGTGCCTAAGCACTTTGTATTTTAAATTATTTAATCCTCATGACAACCCAAAAGGAGGAAGAGTGATTATCTCCCCATTTTATAGATGAGCAAAGTGAGGCACAGAGTGGAGTGGTTAAGTAATTTGGCAAAGGTCACAAAGTCACAGGAGCATGTTGTCAGGAGAAATTGTTGAGGACTTAGAGACTGCCAGATATTAGGGTTCCAGGCGATCATGGTTGTCCCCGCTGCCTGTGTTTCGCAGTGAGGCTGTGGCGTTGCTCTCAGGTCCAAGTGTCACTTCTAGTCCTGAGCACCTCACAGTCCCGTGCACAGAGAGAGCCCTGCTGTGCTTGTTGAATGGAGGAGTTAGGTTTGTTTGTTTCAATGAGCTCCCACTTCCGAGAGGACAGAGGCTGCGTGCAGAGGATGTGCCCCAGCTTGGAACTCTCAGGTTTCGGTCCTGTCCCCAGCCCTGCCACTTAGCTGCCTCGTGCCTGCAGGCAAGTGATGGTCCTTCCCACACCTGGGTTTCTCCATATGGGAATCCTAAAATAAGTTTTAGAGTATGTTGGGGTTTTTTTAAGGATCTATCAAGCAATGATTATGTCATCACCTTGCCCAAGCAAAGGTTACTTGTGTTTACTTTTGATCCAGAAAGTTCATCTTAATTTAGCTGTCCATCCACATGCTCCTGGCACCTCCTGCTGAGATGGTGTGTCTGCGCTCTCCCTGGAGAGGACCAAGTCCATCTTCTCTTTAGAGGGTGGAATGCACCAACTCCAAGGGGACATAGTTCTTAAATGTCTCATTAGTTGAAAGAATTAAAAGCTGAGAAAGTCAGCTTTATCATCTCCCTCTCTCTTTCAGATTTCTCCACACGCATATATACGCTTGCATGCAGTGTGCATGTAGACACATACATGGATACACATCTATATTTACATATGTGTGTACATATACATAACATACGCTCACATGTATATACTCATGTGTGGTGTGTTCAGTCGTGTCTGACTCTTTGTGACCCCATGGACTATAGCCAGCCAGACTCCTCTGTCCATGGAATTTTCCAGGCAAGGATACTGGAATGGGTTGCCATTTCCTACTCCAAGGGATTTTCCCGACCCAGAGATCAAACCCAAGTCTCTTAAGTCTCCCACATTGACAGGTGATTTTTTACTGCTGCACCACATACACACACGCATGTCAACTTGGATCATTCTGCATGAAGTGTAACTTCATGGACTGGTGATAAAACCAGGGCATCAAACATTTGCATGCCCAGCCAGACTCTGGAAACAAATTGTGTTAGTCTGCATGATACCTCCTGCAATGCAAAATGATCATATCAGCATCTTATGGAAGCTGTGAGGAAGTTAATCCTGAGAAATTTCCTGTGAGCACAGGATAATAAATTGCAATGCATTAACAGCTCTCATCATTGCAATTTTAGATGTTTGAGTGTCACTGCCTGTCTCTAATAAGCAGCCTGTGTTGTAGTTAGGTGCACTAACTATTAATAAGCCCTTTCATAGGTCCTTGTAAAAACTGAGTTCCCCTAATCCTGTTTTTCCCACCAGGTCTTAGGCTGCTCTATCACAGATTTTCACTCCATGGGGTCTATAATATTTGTGTGTCTGGAGGAATTGATTTCTTAACCCAAAGGTATGCGACTCAGAGAGGGACTTTTACATATTATCTTAATGGCACAGTGGGGAATGAGACCTTTTTATTCAGGGAGTTCTTGTGGGTTCCCTTCTCAGATCGTGGAGGAGGTAGCCGTAAAGGTTTGGCAATCACCAGCCCAGACTTTCAGCTGAATGGTAGGAACTGCTGCCGTAGCAGCGACTCAGGGCATCTGCTCCTGACCCTCATGGAGAAATAAAGTCATCCATCCAGTCCCTCTTGGGCTTGTTCAGTTACTGTCGGCACCTCCCACCTGGCTGGAAAGTCTGTCATCTGACCCCGAGCGGAAAGAACAGCTCGGAGTTGGTAAGTTGATGGTGGGTACCTCGGGGGTTTCGGGGCCCCCAGAGAGCATGACTGCTCAGCACCGCGGTTGAGTTAAATGGGATGGAACTCTAATTCCTTTTGCCAGTTCGCTCTGCCTCTGATTGCCTCTGCTTCCTCCTCTCCTGGTGCCACTCACTCCCCTGGTCCCACACTCTCTCAGCGTCCTTCTCCTCTGGATTTTCCCTCCTCACCCCTCCTTTCCCTCTTTGTCTTCCTCCCTGTTGTAGATGCAGTCAAATAAGGATGATGTTTGATGGACAATTTGGTTGCCCACAGCTTTCATCTTGTGACTCAGCCCAGGGATGCAGCCTCTTAAACACAGGGTTTCAGAAGCACAGGTGGCTTGTTCTTGTAATGCGCTCACTCGGGTCGCAGCCAGAAGTCTGGGGAAAGTTGGATTAAACATTCTGGTTCTGTGCCATCTGCTCTGTGAAAGACTCAACTCCAGCGTTTGTCCTTTCCTGGGTAGGTCTGGGCAGGTTAGGGACCGTTGCCATTTCTGGCCCTTAAATCCTGAGAGTGGGTGGCAACAATTCTCAACTTCCATTTGTCTTCCTGCCTTCTGTTCTCATTCTGAGTCTTCGTTACCCTATCTAAAAGGATAATTTTCTCATGCCGTCTCCTACCCACTGCCCAAGAAAAAGCTCTGTGACTTAACTCTGGGAAACACTGGGTAAAACCAAATTAAACCATTTTCTTTGTTTCAGGACTGCTACGAACCTTGGATGTACTTGGGTGCAGTAGGGATCCCTAAGTGGGAGAGATGGTAGCTGGCATGTCCCCAAAGTACTCAACTACAGAGTGGTGTCTTTGGGTTACATCTGGATGGATACTGCTAAAAATCTGATTCCCCAAGCCCTTCCAGTATCATACCCTCAGAATAAGCTGTCCCTTCCATGCCCAGCTTATCCTCTGGGCTGGTGACCTGTGCTCCTTAAGTCCGGTACTCTATGGCAGTTTGCCTTTGTGGATGTGTTGCCATGAGCAGGCTGATTATTTCTTGGAGGATTAAATGGAGGCATGAAATTTTGTGTCTACTATACCCCAGGTATTTCACTTGTGATCTCTTATGTAGATTTCGTAACAGCCCTGCGACATAGGAGAGCTTATTATCCCAGCATCACAGATGCAGCCTCTTGTGTACCGAGGGGTAACCTGAGTTACTCAAGGCCAGGCACCCAGTAAAAGGCAGAGCCAGACTTCAGCATAAACGCTAGGAAGAGTCCATGGAGCGGAACTAGGCCACACTAAGCTTCGGTTGTCATTGGGCAATGACCTGACCTGAAGTTGACCAGGAAACAGAGATTGTGATGGGACCGTTCTCATGGGTGTGTGTGTATGTGGGTGGGTGTGGGTATGTGGGTATGACTAAAGCTCTTCCCCTGCTGCTACAGCCAGAACACTTATACTCTTTGGCTACCTGAATACCTTCTAAAATATACGACTCAATTCAGATGTCTACGAGTTCAGTGTTTACCCCCTCAACGTCTAAGACATAACCATGTGAGTTCATTGCACCTGCCAGAATTAGCAGATTGTCCACAATCTGGGAACTCTGGTCAAAAGCAGCAGGAAGACTCCGAAGGCACCGCATCCCTTTCTAGCAGCTCTGGTAGAAGGAGTATCATTACAGCAAGTCCCTCATTTGCAGTCAGCCCGGATCCCTTCAGTTGGCTTCCAAGAGGGTTTAAGGTTCATGGGAACTTTCAGCAGAGCTAAGCCAGTATTAATAAGCACCTTGTGCCCACAGACAACATTGTAGATCAATACAATATATGCTCCAAATTCAGATGATAAACGAGTACCATTACGACCTAATTAGCAAGACTCATATTTTCAATGGATAAATAATCATTCCACTGCATAATCCTAAACCGCTTCTTGAAAACTGCCGGTAATGCCACTCTTCCCAGCTGTGCAGATGAAGGCGAGGGAAGCAGGGCTGCCATTTACATATTTATTTGCTCCAGAGATGAGTAACTATTTTGTCTGTATTCACAGGCCTGTCTGGCTCAGCTGGGCTCATTATTTTTTAAGGTTAGATAACATTAAAGAGTTCATACAGAAAAAAAAAAAAAAAAGCCAGACTGCCTCTTGAGGGTGGAATTTCCCAGAGCCCATGTGACTCGGGCCTGCCCCCTCTTCCTTTAATCTCTGGCATTTGAGCATCAGCTGAGTCCTTGACCAAAGGTCATGCCATTGGGTCCAAGGTCAGCAGTGTTACTGGCTGACTGCCCATGGCAGAGGACCACCACCTTCTGGTCAAGCACATGGGCTCTGGAACCAGGGACCTGGGTTCAAATTCTAGCCTTTTCTTTCTTCGTCTTTCTGAAAGGCAAGTAACGAGGGTGATAATAGTGCCTGCTTCCATGGTGGCCGAGAGAAATAGTGGAATATCATGTCCAGTGCTCAGCACCTAATGCATGACATGGGCCAAGATCTGTGTTCATTTTTAAGTAGTTTCTCTAGAACGCAGATTCATCTTCTCTGCAGTGCGGCAGTCCGACCATATCATAGGCTCCCCAGCTGGGGTCCTCAGATTCCTGCTCTTCCATAAACGTGTTGATGGGAATGGCCCACGTGGCATTTTCAGTCTGAATTAGGATCACCCGGTTTCTTTGCTCTTGGCTGGACTCTTTTCAGCTTCACAGCAACACCTGTTATCTCATGTGGATCAGAGGCTTGTAATTGGCAGTTACATTTGTTCGGGATTAATAAAAAATGAGAATCCGATGAATTAGTACTTAATAATTGTGTCACGGTGATAGATGTGGCAGGCAGATTGCTGTCACACATCTTACATGAAAAATGCCTGTCGTCGGGAGACGGCAGCTGTCAGAACACGTGGTCCTTGGGGCTGGAGGATGGGGGGGACCCTAAAGAAAAGGCCTGGTGATGGAAGGTGTGGGACTTTGGTCTGGATGGTATTTCACTTCGCCTGTCTGCTTCCGTGGGTCAGGTCTGTCAGAAGAGCACAGCCTGGGACTCGGGGGAGTCCAGACAGTTGTCCTCTGACCTCACGTTATTATTTAATAGGGGTCATGACCATTTTGGCATCCTTGATGGCTCAGCAGGTAATAGAATCTGCTGCAAGGTTGGAAACTTGGGTTCGATTCCTAAGCTGGGAAGATCCCCTGGAGGAGAGTGAGAGCCATTTCCTAGGCAGGCTGATAAGAAGTCTAGGGGTCCCCAAGGAGAGAGGGGTCTGGAATTCTCAAGGAAGAAGAAAGAACAAACTTACGTCTCTACATTCCTTAGGATTATATAACAACAATGTATTCTGCCTGAGGGCAGTCTCTGGATTAAACCTTCTGGCTAATTCTGTTATCTTAAAATGTAAATTATGGGAGTAGGTCTGGTGAGGTCTTTACAACCTCCAGACCTTCTTTGGATTAGTTGGAGAATATATAAACTCATTGCTAAAACTAACAAGCGGGTACTCTTTCTACCCCCTTCTGATGCCTGTGTCAGAAGCTTTCTCTATCTCCTTTATACTTTAATAAAACTTTATTACACAAAAGCTCTGAGCGATCAAGCCTCGTCTCTGGCCCCAGATTGAATTCTTCTCCTCTGGGGGCCAAGAATCTCGGCGTCATGATTCAACAACAACCTTTCAAGAGCAACCCACTGCAATATTCTTGCCAGGAAAACTGCATGGACAAAAGGAACCTTGTGGGGTACAGTCCATGGGGTCTCAAGAGTCAGACACGACTGAAATGACTGAGCGTGCATGCGTGACCATATTTACCTATTCGCACACCTTGTCTGTTCCCTCCACGCCCACCCATCATCCGCCAACTCTGGCCTTGCCTTGAATAGCATAAACATCAATAAGTCTCAGGAAAATGTTGCACTCACATCTGCTTCCTGCCCTAGAATGCTCTTCTCTCTCCTGTGACCTAATGCAGCACTTCTCAACCTTAGCAGCTGATGTTTTGAGCTGGCTAATTCATCATGGACAGCTGTCCTGTGCTTTGAAGGTTGTTTAACAGCAGCCCTGACCTCAACCGGGCTTCCCTGATAGCTCAGTTGATAAAGAATCCACCTGCAAAGCTGGAGACCCTGGTGCGATCCCTGGGTTGGGAAGATCCGTTGGAGAAGGGATAGGCTACCCACTCCAATATTCTTGGGCTTCCCTGGTAGTTCAGCTGGTAAAGAATCCACCTGCAAAGCTGGAGACCCTGGTGCGATCCCTGGGTTGGGAAGATCCCCTGGAGAAGGGAAAGGCTACCCTCTCCAGTATTCTGGCCTGGAGAATTCCATGGACTGTGTAGTCCATGGGGTTGCAAAGAGTCAGACATGCCTGAGCAACTTTCACTTTCTTTCACTGACCTCAACTGCTCGATACTGGTGGTGCCCCCACCGTCGACTGGTGACAATTGAACATCTTCAAGTATCCCTGGGGGCCAGACCCAGCTTCACATCCCACCTTCTCTATGAAGACTTTATTTCCAGCCCAGGGGATTCATCAGTTAATTCTGGATGATCCCAACTTCTGCCCACGTTATGTCTTCATTGTGTCTATCCAACCAGGGTCTGGACCGCATCTGACCAATCTGTGTCTACACAGAGCTTTGTTTGATGTGTTGACTTTTTAAAATTTATTCGTTTGGCTGCGCCAGGTTTTTGTGGTGGTGTGACGGCTTCTCTCCAGGTGTGGTGCAGGGGCTGTGGAGCGTGCGGGCTTAGTTGCCCTGCAGCATGTGGGATCTTAGTTCCCAGACCAGGGATTCCCTGGTTAAGAATTTGGACCACCGGAACACCAGGGAAGTCCCTGATGTATTGATTTTAACACAAGCTGCTTGACTTGCTATTGGTTCTCCTGAATTAAGTGTTCAGTATTTTCCAATCCCTTCACATGCAGCATTACTTTCTCTTAATTCTTACAACCATCTGCATCTTTCCTGGGAAGGTTTCTGAGACTCAGAGATGGTAGGTAACTTCCCTGAAGTCACACAGCTGATGAGTGCAAGCCTGTGTCTTTTCCACTAAACCTCCCAACCTTGCCAGTTTGCGGGGAACAGCGAGAAGGCATCTCTGCCTGTGTGAGGGTCAGACGATCCTCTGTGGCCAGTCTGAATGAGATGAGAGTGAGAGCTGGGAGCCCTTGTGGATGGATATGGTGAAGAGCTGGAGTAGAGAGAATGGGTGACAACCTCTTCCTCCGCGAAGCCTCGCAGTAGGAGCCAGCTGAGATGCCAGTGTGCCCTTTAATTGTACAGCTGGGCGCTGGCTTTGGTGGTTATTGGTGCTGCAGCCTTGACGCTGTGTTAGGAGTGGGGTCAGCCTGCCATCCATAAGGATGCCCTGCAAAGTGACATATCTCTCCCTGGGCTAAGGCCATGGCAAGGAAAGGTGACTGTTCCCTCTGGCAGCTGTGAAGAGAACAGTCAGTAGTGCGGAGCAGGAGAAGAGGGTGATTCGCTCTGCCTTGGACAGCTGTTTGTTACCAGAATGTGGCTTGTTTGTTCTTAAATACTGACCCAGGAAGCTCACTTCTAAAAGGGGAAGCCGGATGAACCATTAGCCTAGGAGAGGGTGCTCAGCCATTTCAGTAGACAGAGCGGAGCACAGCAGGACAGCAAGGCCCTGTACTGATGCAGGAGGAAGTCTTGCCATATGTATAGAAGGATGGGAGTAAGGTTTTATTATCATTGTTTCTAATGATGAAAAAATTCCAAACAATCTAAATGTCCATCAGTAGAGGGTTAGATAGATTGGAATACTATGCAGCACTTGAGTTTTTAAAAGGAGCAAATCTGATCGATAATATGATAATAACACCAAATTTGTGTACTTTAAAAACACATGCAAACCAATACTGCATTTTGGTTATAGATACAAATACATGTATATGAAAGTCTTTCAAATTGGATTTTAAAGTTGCAAATGAACTCAAAAAAATGGGGTAGATGAGGGTGCAGACATGTAGTCAAGAGGGGCTGGATAAGGAGCCTTTCACATTATCTGAAGGAATTTTTTTAATTAATGGAAAGTGATAAAAATCCTAGCTAGTTTTCATTCTGGGGTGTGTGTATGATTTTTTAAAATTTTTATTGGAATGCAGTTGATTTACAATGATGTGTTTCAGGTAAATAACAAAGTGAATCAGTTATACATATATCTACTCTCTCTTTTTTTTTTTTTCATTCTTTTCCCATATAGGCTATTACGGAGTATTGAGTAGAATTCCCAGTAGGCCCTTATTATCTATTTTGTAAATGTCAATCCCAGTCTCCCAAGTTATCCTTCCCCTGCCTTATTCTGATAACCATAAGTTTGTTTTCACATCTGTGACTCTCCTGTTTTGTAAGGAAGTTCATTTTTACCCTTTTACAGATTCCACATAGAAGCCCTATCATACGATATCTGCTTTCTCTGGCTGACCTACTTCACTCAGCATGACAACCTCAAGGCCTATCCATGTTGCTGCAAATGGCGTTACTTGTAGTTTTTTATGGCTGAGTAATATTTATATGTATGCCACATCTTCTTTATGCATCCTTCTGTTGACAGACATTGGTTGTGTCCATGACCTTGGCTATTGTAAGCAGTGCTGCAGTGAACACTGAGGTACATGTATTTTTTCAAATTATGATTTTCTCTGGATATATGCCTAGGAGTGGGGCTCCTGAGTCATAGGTAGTTCTGTATTTAATTTTTTAAGGAACCTTCGTACTGTTCTCCTTAGAGAACACATACCAGTTTATGTGTAATTTTTTTTCAGTCTTTTTCTATGAATTTTTAAAGAAGTCTCCACCCTTAATGGAGATTGTACATTACCAGTTCTGCCTCATGCATGGGGGTGTCATGAGGAGCTGATGGTGTTAATAGATGTGAACATGCTCTGTCAACCAGGTTGCAAGGGGATAGTGAGTAGTGTTTATTTAATAAGAATAATCACCTATCGGGCTTTTCTTTAGTCCTTGGCTAAGTCGTGTTTGTAGCTTTTGGAGGCCTGGGAGGATCTGCAGTGATTTACACATTGCATGCCTTGAAGTTCATGTTCATTTGTTTTATAAAAACTCCCCAGAGCGCACAGCAGGGATAAAAGTAAAAAGAGAGCAGAGATCTGATTTTTATGTGCATCTTGGAAGGCTGGGAAGGATGTGGGAGTGTATGCTTCCCTCCAGGAGAATGGAGACAGCTGTCCTGGAGTCTGGGGTTTGATCTACCCAACAGTCACATCCCCTGCAGCAGACCTGGTAGACTTAGGCACACACTTGCCAAGCTTTGGTGCATGCCACACCCAGAATTCAAGAAGAGTGGAGTGCGGTGGGGTCAGGAGTAGGGAGTCAGTCAATTAAGAAGACAGGGATGAGGGGGGTAAGGATGTTGCCTAACCAGTATAGATGCAGGGTGAGATGCTCATATAGTGGTTTCTGTGACGATGCATGGGCCGAGCCAGGGTCCCATCCCAGAGGAGATGGGCAAGCTCAGCTGAGGACTCCTGCCCTTACCTGAGAAGGTAGCCAGCTGGAATCATCGAGGCCAGGGGAGGTCAGCAGAATTGTCTGGGAGGCAGGCTGGGACTCAGAGCATAGCCTCGTCTGCATTTCTGAAGGCCATAAATTCCCATCTAAGCTGCAGTATTGATCTGCTCTGTGAAATTGCAGCATCAGTGATTTTTTTTTAAGCCATACAATTGGGACCTTTCTCTGAATCTTGAGATAGGATGTGTAGGGGCTAATTTGTTCCATTTTCTGATAATAATTTAAAAAGTGCATCTCTATTGCTTGCTCCCAATCTTGCTCCCAGTCCCCTCTCTTTCTTCACCCTGAGGGGAAGCCATCCCACAGTGTGTGGGGGTTTCGGGGCAGATGGTGCACACAGTCCTGTGCACACAGTCCTCCCCCACACCCCCGTGTCTTTCCATTATGACTGCCCTGAGTGCAAGGACTGCCTGAGGTTTACTCCTTGTCTGTGGCCTTTCTCTGACAGTTTTCCTCTGGACTACAGTCTAGACCTTGTTTAGCCCTCCCTGCTGGATTCGTTAAGTGAGCTCCAGAAGAACAAGACAGAAAATCCACCTGTCTGTGTATGCTCTGTAAGTCTCCTGTCTCGGACTGTAATCACCTTTGCGGTAGTAGCTACTGGTGACCTCCTAAACCGGAATGCTGAATGGAACTCCCTGTGCACTTGCCTGCTTTAAATGTGGCTCATTGTTAAATGACCATTGGTTACACAACCATTTAGTCAGAGCTGATGTGGATTCCGTTCCTGTAGTGCCCGCTGAGCCCACTGTCTGGTTCCTGCCCCTTTCTCTCTCCTCCCTGAGCCCTCTGTGCACATGTCCACAAGAGCCCAGGCAGGTGGGCAGTGGGGTAGCTGTCAGGTCGCCCGCATGCACATCGGAGGGCACATACTCCATGAAGGGGGCGCCCCCACTCAGCTCCAGCCTGGCACTGCCACAGAGGCGGGCGCTGTGTGCATGGCTGCGTCTTCTAGGCTATCCAGACGACTCAGAGCTCAGAAATTTTATGGGAAAGCTCTTGATTTTTAAATGCTGGGAATGAAAATTCAAAATCTTTTAATGTATCGTGTAACAACGCCAAAACCCAGCCCCTTCCCCGGCCCCCGCTCTGGGATTAAGGTAATGGAAGAGGGAAAAACCCACTCCAGTGTTCTTGCCTGGAGAATCCCAGGAACAGCGGAGCCTGGTGGGCTGCTGTCTGTGGGGTCGCAGAGTCGGACACGACTGAAACGCCTTAGCAGCAGTAGCAGCAGCAGAGAGGAAAAAGGCCAAGCTACTCCCTAGGCACTGTTGAAAAAGGAGTCAAATTTATGCACCGTTTTTCATTAACACACATAAGAAACTATTAAGTACCTCCTGTGTGCTGGGCACGATGCTGATTGCTTGACATTGCAGAGTCATCCCCTGCAATGACGTGGGTGATGCTGCCTCCACTTTACAGATGAGGAAACTGAGTCTCAACTTGGGGAAGCAGTTTGCTGGGGGACACACAGGAGGCACTGGAGTCTCTGAGTCCAAGCCTGTGGCCCAGCCACCACACCCTGCCTCCTGCAGCCTTACTTCCTTCCCCCTGCCTAAAAGTCACAAAGCACCACTCACACCCTTGACCCCCGCGTCTCCCTACACACACACACACATCCACACAGTACTGGCCTGTGGCTCTAAATGAGAAGCCAGAAGCAGCTGGCACATCTGGAGAACACGGCTTTGACCACTCCACCTTCCCAGTGGGCTTGGCAGACCTTCTGCAGAAGATAGATTTGCCGGAAGTCTTTGTTGTTGTTAGCCCAGAAATAACCTAACTAGGCGGGAGAGACCTGTAGCTGGGAATTATATTTCCCTCCTTCCTTTTCAGCCCAGGGAGGATGCTGCAGGAAGAGGAGAAACTGGCAAAAAAGAGCCTGTCTTCCAGCCTTCCTAAGCATCTTGGCTTGGGCCTGCCAGAACACAACACCCAGCCTTCATGGCTTCACAACAGCTTATATTTTCAGTTCTGCAGGCTAGCAGTCCAAGATCAAGGTCAGGCTTCTCCTGGGACCTCTCCTTGACTTGCAGAGGGTGCCTACTCCCCGGGTCCTGCCATAGTCTTTCCTCTGTGCATGCATGCGTGTGTCTGGTATGTTTCTATGCATGTCCAAGTTTCCTCTTATGAGATGTGCTGGATTGGATTAACATTCATTCTAATGACTTCCTCTTAACTTAATCACCTCTTTAAAAGACCTTACCTCAAATGTGGCTCTACTAGAAGTGCTAGGGACTTGAACATGAATTTGGGGATGGGAGGGACACAGTTCAGGTCCTAGCACTAAGCAGCTGGACATCACTGGAGCTGCTGAGAGACACCGGGAGACCCAAATTATTCAAACTCAGCCACCAGCTCCACCTTGATCACATTCCAGCTCCAGGTACTCATCTGTAAAACTAGAATGATGTTCTCTTGCTCTCACCTGCCCAAGTTATTTTGAAGATCAAATGTCTGGTGAGTGAGAACTGGGATATGGTCGCAAGGTTTGTCTGTGAGCTAATATTCTTTGTAAGATGGCAGATTGCTTGTGCATTTTTGATAACCTTTTTCCTTCTGTATAAGAATACACACCCATTACCCATCTGTTTTCCGTAACTGAAGCCATCCTGTAAATAGTTGTATAAGCTGCTTCCGTACTTACAATCATACGTTAGTTTCCTAGGGCTGCCATAAATGACCGTAAACTTGGTGGGGGCTTAAAACAACAGAAATTTATTCCCTCGCAATTCTGGAGGACAGATGTCTAAAGGCAAGGTGTTGGCAGGGTTGGTACCTACTGGAGGTTCTAAAGATTTCATTCCAGGCCTCTCTTCCAGCTTCTAGAGGAAAAAGGCCAAGCTACTCCCTAGGCACTGTTGAAAAAGGAGTCAAATTTATGCACCGTTTTTCATTAACACACATAAGAAACTATTAAGTACCTCCTGTGTGCTGGGCACGATGCTGATTGCTTGACATTGCAGAGTCATCCCCTGCAATGACGTGGGTGATGCTGCCTCCACTTTACAGATGAGGAAACTGAGTCTCAACTTGGGGAAGCAGTTTGCTGGGGGACACACAGGAGGCACTGGAGTCTCTGAGTCCAAGCCTGTGGCCCAGCCACCACACCCTGCCTCCTGCAGCCTTACTTCCTTCCCCCTGCCTAAAAGTCACAAAGCACCACTCACACCCTTGACCCCCGCGTCTCCCTACACACACACACACATCCACACAGTACTGGCCTGTGGCTCTAAATGAGAAGCCAGAAGCAGCTGGCACATCTGGAGAACACGGCTTTGACCACTCCACCTTCCCAGTGGGCTTGGCAGACCTTCTGCAGAAGATAGATTTGCCGGAAGTCTTTGTTGTTGTTAGCCCAGAAATAACCTAACTAGGCGGGAGAGACCTGTAGCTGGGAATTATATTTCCCTCCTTCCTTTTCAGCCCAGGGAGGATGCTGCAGGAAGAGGAGAAACTGGCAAAAAAGAGCCTGTCTTCCAGCCTTCCTAAGCATCTTGGCTTGGGCCTGCCAGAACACAACACCCAGCCTTCATGGCTTCACAACAGCTTATATTTTCAGTTCTGCAGGCTAGCAGTCCAAGATCAAGGTCAGGCTTCTCCTGGGACCTCTCCTGACTTGCAGAGGGTGCCTACTCCCCGGGTCCTGCCATAGTCTTTCCTCTGTGCATGCATGCGTGTGTCTGGTATGTTTCTATGCATGTCCAAGTTTCCTCTTATGAGATGTGCTGGATTGGATTAACATTCATTCTAATGACTTCCTCTTAACTTAATCACCTCTTTAAAAGACCTTACCTCAAATGTGGCTCTACTAGAAGTGCTAGGGACTTGAACATGAATTTGGGGATGGGAGGGACACAGTTCAGGTCCTAGCACTAAGCAGCTGGACATCACTGGAGCTGCTGAGAGACACCGGGAGACCCAAATTATTCAAACTCAGCCACCAGCTCCACCTTGATCACATTCCAGCTCCAGGTACTCATCTGTAAAACTAGAATGATGTTCTCTTGCTCTCACCTGCCCAAGTTATTTTGAAGATCAAATGTCTGGTGAGTGAGAACTGGGATATGGTCGCAAGGTTTGTCTGTGAGCTAATATTCTTTGTAAGATGGCAGATTGCTTGTGCATTTTTGATAACCTTTTTCCTTCTGTATAAGAATACACACCCATTACCCATCTGTTTTCCGTAACTGAAGCCATCCTGTAAATAGTTGTATAAGCTGCTTCCGTACTTACAATCATACGTTAGTTTCCTAGGGCTGCCATAAATGACCGTAAACTTGGTGGGGGCTTAAAACAACAGAAATTTATTCCCTCGCAATTCTGGAGGACAGATGTCTAAAGGCAAGGTGTTGGCAGGGTTGGTACCTACTGGAGGTTCTAAAGATTTCATTCCAGGCCTCTCTTCCAGCTTCTGGAGGCTGCCAGCAGTTGTTGGCTCATAGGCACATCATTCCAGTCTTTGCTCCCACCTTCTTTGGTCTTTACCTTTTACATCTCTGAATTTCTCTCTTGGCTTCCCTGGTGGCTCAGATGGTAACAAATCCATCTAAAAATTCAGGAGACCTGGATTCGATCTCTGGGTGGGGAAGATCCACTGGAGAAGGAAATGGCAACCCACTCCAGTATTCTTGCCTGGAGAATTCCATGAACAAAGGAGCCTGGTTGGTTACAGTTCACGGAGTCGCAAAGAGTCGGACACAACCGAGTGACTAACACTCTACATCTCTGTGTCTCAAATATTCCTCTCTTTACTTTTATAAGGACACAGTCTTTGGATGGGAGGTCATCTCAAGATCCTTAGGGCTTCCCTGGTGGCTCAGTGGTAAAGAATCTGCCTGTCAATGCAGGAGATGCAAGTTCAGTCTCTGGATTGGGAAGATTCCCTGGAGAAGGAAATAGGAACCCACTCTGATATTCTTTCTTGGGAAGTCCCATGGACAGAAGAGCCTGGCAGGCTGTAGTCCATGGGTCACAAAAGAGTCAGACAGGACTTAGCAACTAAACAACAACATCCTTAACTCAATTATATCTGTGAAGACCCTGTTTCCTAATAAGGTGATACTCACAGATATCCTGGGGTAGGATTTGGTCACATCTTTCGGTGGGAGACACATGCTATTCAAGCCACCACATATAGTATATAGTACTCTGCACATTTTCTCAAGTTGTTAAAAACTCCTAAAACCGTGTGTTTCAAAATATCCCTTCGTGTGGTGATGGTATCATTTGTCCAACACTGCGTCTTTCTTCATGCCAGGCTCCCGTAGTTCTGGCCTCTTACATCACTGCAAGGCAGTCCCCGGCTGTCCCTGTGCTCTACCATGTTGCAAGGACGAGATACCAGTTTGAGTCTGTAGTTCTTTTTTTTTCCCCATCAAGTTTTTTATTGCTTCTTTTCCTTAGTCTCTAAGTGGTACATATTTGGTGGTTCGTGTTTTAACATCTCGCAGTCATTTCAGGGGTTTAGAAACTGAACTGAAATATCTGTGGATGCTCAGTCCACCCTGCTAATGCACTCAGAAGAAATTCTTGCTGGATTTCTACGCTGACTCTGGAGGGGAAGGGCAGGGCGTCTCTGTTCGTTGAGCGCCGGCTTTCCTATTCCCTCACTGGGACATTACTATCTTTACTGGTTTCCTCTTGCTGCCTGCTTTGGGGAAATTATTCTGACAGCTGTGTTTACCAGTGGGGCCACAAGGGACAGCTTCGGTCTGAGAGCCATTGTGATAAGGAGCGTGTGGCATAAGGGATGGAATCTAGATGGGGATCTGAGAGATTGGCCGAGCAGAGGAAGGAGAAAGGGCAGTCTCGGGGTTTCTGCTCCCTTGGACTCTCGGTCTTGGTGACTCTTCTGGGGCACATGCAGCAGCAGGGGGGCTGATCCAGGACTGCTCCATCCCAGTAAGGCTCCCAAACCGTACCTTTGAGGTTCTGAGGGACGTGGAGAGTTCAGCTGTCTTCTCCCCACACAGATCACCAGCTGTATGAAGACGTTGCTTGTGGCCGCATGGCTTTGATAGCCAGAAACTATTGGTAATGAAATGAAAGAACATTTTGTCTGGAAGCTTTTCCGATAGACTGTGCTGCAAGATGTTCTAGAAGGGGCAAATGAAGTGAGTGAAATGGACCCTCAGTTATGCCTTCATCTACTTATCCATCCACGTAGCCATCATTGTTGGTTCTGCCTCTGAACAGCCCTCAAAGTCATGCTCTGGGGTGGTAAAGGGAACTAAGACCCAGGAGCTCAGGAAACTCAGAGTCTAAGAAGAGGAACAGACTCACAGGCAGCTTGTGAGTTCTCTCGATTTGCATACCAAGAAGGCACACTAAGGGAGTGTGTAAGTCCCTTAGGTGTGGGGGGGGAGGGGGTGTGCAGAGAAGGTGACCTTTCTGCTGGGTACGTGGGAATGAGTGGGCGCTGAGCACTGGGTGGGGAGAAGACAGAAAATGTCAAGGACCTCTGTTCAGAAGATGAGGAAGGAGGTGAAATCTGCCAGCTGGAATCTGCAGAAGAACAGCACATGGAAGAAACAAATGCAGGGACCATCCTGGATAAAATTTAAGTTGGCAGAAAGCAAGAGGGGAAAATGGAAAGAAAGTAGCAGCAAGTGGTCAATAAAAAGGAAAGGACAAAATGACCCAATCTGGAAGGCCCTAGAAAGACAAATGACTCAGAGACACCGTCGTCTGCGGCCGAGACGCTGACCTTGCACGGCAGTATCCGCCAGCTGGTGAGAGATGAGGACAGGAGGGAGTTTGAACTTGACCTCTGCTCCTGCTTGCTTCTTGTTAAAGTCGTCGGAGCCGCCTGCCTGCTTCTGTGCTGGTGGGCAGGGGCCCGTGCCTCACAGCATCCCGTTGTCTGGCCTTGTGCATCTCAGACAGTAACTGGGAAGAAAGCCACTGTCTGGAGTCAGTGATGGGGTGGGGAGGACACAGCACGCCGCCGGAGCGCCCCTCGGGCCTCGAGTGCGGAGGTGAGTGCAGTCCGGGCCAGGGCGGTGGGGAGGGCCTGTGGGCAGCTTCCTGAGGCTCTGCAGCTGTTGCCATGTGACTCCCATCTTGTGCATGAGAAGGTAAAACCCTGCTTCTTCCTTACAGCATTGCTTTTCTGTACATAAGGCCCAGGACGGTGGTGGTCTGTGGGGTAGGTCGAGGTGGAAGGAGCAGAGAGTCCTTGTCCATTCTCAGAAACCGGTTTCTCTCAGGTTGGCACCCGGCTGCACTGGGTGTCATGTACCTGAGTGTGTGGTGTTGCATACCCTGGGGAGAGCAGTATCTCCTCCTAGTGGCCTTGTCTGTCTAGGACACCACCCATCCCTGGACCAGGAACACTGTTGGATGAACGAGGCAGGCATCCTTGTAGCTCAATGCCGGTGCCCCAGTTCTGGGCGTCTTTACCTCATGCCTTTGCATAGCTTCCTGATAATGCGTCTCCCTGCCCCTCATCTGCCCTCCCTCCAACCCGTTTTACTCCAAGCCTAATCCCAACTGTCTTGCCCTCTCTACCAACAGTGTAAAGCCGAGCTTCTTGATCCATATCAAATGTTCTCCAGATCTCATCTGTTCACCATTGCCTGTACCCACTTCTTGGGTAAACATTTTCAGTCACACCTTTCTCCTGGAATGCCTCCATGGTCTCAGCCAGGCAGGTTTCCAGTTGTTCCAGTTATCCAGATGGCTCCTTTCGGTGAGTCATGGTAACATCTAGGAATGACTTCTGAATTCACCTATTGCTCAGATAATTGTTAATTCTCTTGGGGTGTTCACCACACAGCAGCACCACTGACAGGAACAGCACCACTGTTTAAGCCCTTGTTACATGCAGATGGCAGGGCTACCACACTGCTCAGCGTGACAACTTTGGGGTCCTGTTTACCCAGGTTCCCATCCTGACTGCGATGTAGCGTGCATTTGGGCAAGTCATTTCTCTGCTCTGAGCCTCAGGGTCCCCAAGAAAGGAGATATGAATGCTGGAAGATTCCGTGAGATGCCTGGCATAGGGGAGATGCTTGACCAGTGAGTGCGGAGCTGTGTTGTCTGCACTGCGCCCCTGCTTCTGAGAACAAGGCCTCTGGCCAAATAGCAGCCCGCAATAAATATTTGTTGAGTTTATACTCCCAAGACTGGGTAAATGCCACCTTACATTGCTGTAGGAGCACATGGGTTGGGGAGGAACTAGAGGTTGTTGTCAAGTGAAGTGAGTAAATTGCATATAAGTTTCTGTCTGCCTACTGACTGACATCTGGTTGCTGTTGAGAGAACCTTGAATTGAACACCTTGGGGCTGGAAGTGGGGGCTGGAGAAAGTATCTCTGCTTTAGCCAGACCTCCTGCCTGGCTGGCTCATCTACCCACACTTAAGACCCAGCCCTGTCTTGCTTCCCAGGGCTCAGACTTCTCTCCAGATTACCTTGTTTTATCTATTTCTGGATCAGTCTGTAAAAGTGAAAAGTGGAAGTCTCTCAGTCATGACCCCAGACCTCATGGACTATACAGACCCCAGGCCAGAATACTGGAGTGGGTAGCCTTTCCCTTCTCCAGGGGATCTTCCCAACCCAGGGGTTCAAACCAGGTCTCCCGCATTGCAGGCGGATTCTTTTCCAGCTGAGCCACAGGAAAGCCCTGGATCAGTCTGGAAAGTCGTTGTTAATGTAGACCCAGTTCCATCAAGTACATGATCTAATTAGCAAATCTCTCATTTGGAATGGCTGAGTAGAACATTCCCACATCACAATCCCAGTGACCCATTTCCCAAATGCTCTGTTAATGCTGTTTTCTTTGCTGCTTCTTGAACAGAGAGGCGAAGGCAACAGTCCCATTTGCATATTTATTTGCTCCAGTGGTGGGCGACCATTATGCTCCCTGCTATAAGGAGATCCTCTTGCTTGCTTGGAGAAGGAAATGGCAACCCACTCCAGTATTTTTGTTTGTTAATGTTTCTCTTACAGGATAAATAATGTGGACATGTCAGCGTAGACCAACAAGAGCTGGTCAGCCATGGGAAGGTGGAATTTACTGCCTCCCCGAGTCCAAGGACACAGCTCCTCCTGAATATTTAAACGTGGGTTGGAGTTGCACTTTCAGCAGGAGACCAGGTGGGAGGCAGAGGAAGCTCAGACCGAGGGTCAGGGACCCTGGGTTCTCAGTTTAGCTCAGCCACTGAGTTGTCCCAGAGACCTTGGCTGTTCATCTTCTGTACGTGATGAGTTGACCCAGAACGTTCCCTTACGTCTCTGGCATTCTTCCAGAGTGTCATTCAGCACACAGAATCCCACTTTTGATCTCTAAGACTGTCACACCTACTCAAAGTCACACTTTAGCACCAGGCAGACTTATCTGCAAACCATGTGCCCATTCTGCCGGCATCACCAGTGTCTCCAAGCAAGGAAATGGACACTCACCTCTAGTGTCCCCAGGAAGACCAGACCCCACGTGGCACAGCCAAGCCTGTGGGTTCCATCAGTTCCTTTTGAACCTGAGTAGCTTTCCTAAGCCACCACCTTTGGAATCACACATCTATAGGCAGCCCACCTATGGTCATGAATTTGAGAGACACTGTCCGACTCTTAGAAATCACATAAGACATAAGGAGAAATCTTATGGTAAAGAAGCAAGCTGTGTACCTGTCTGCCTAGTGTTTCCCAAACTGAATTGACCTAAGAACCCATTCTTCTCCCCTTTCACACCGCTGTTACGCTCCTGTGCAAATGCTGGATGTTCTGGCTGTACTCAGCCAGGTAACTTAGTGGGGAATGTGCTCCATGTCTCTGTTCATTTTCTTGGAACTTGTGTCAGTGTGTGAAGGATTGATTGTGTCTCCCTCCAAATTCATGTGTTGAAAGATGGCTGGATGGCATCACTGACTCGATGGACATGAGTCTGAATGAACTCCGGAAGTTGATGATGGACAGGGAGGCCTGGCGTGCTGCGATTCATGGGGTCGCAAGGAGTTGGACATGACTGAGCGACTGAACTGAAGCCCAGTGTGATGGTATTAGGCAGTGAAGCCTTTAGGAGGTAATTAGGTCATGAGGGTAGAGCCCTCATGAATGGGCTTGGTGGCCTTGTTAGAACAGGCCGAACAGCGAGCTTACTGCTTTCTGCCTTGGGAAGATACGAGGAGAAATTGGCAGTCCGCAGTCCCAAAGAGGACCCTCCCCAGAACCTGGCACCCTGATTTTGGATATCACCTCCAAAAACTAACTTATAAACAAATTTCTGTTTTTTATAAGCCATCTAATCTAATCTATGGTACTTTATTATAGCAGCTCAAACTAAAACAAATGACATCCTTGGGAAAAGATTTTCCATCAGGGACAGCTTACCAACTGAACCCCCGCAGCTGCCCCTGGTCCTGCCATGATTTGTAGGTAGCAGGTACCATCTGCCGTCAGTCTTAGTCTGTCGGTGTGCTTCTTTCTCTCCTTTCTTTTCCCCTTCTTGGACCTACACCTCTTTTTCCCCATTCTTCATCCTCTTGCCTTCCCCTTAGTTTCAACTCTGCTGGGAAGGGGATGGCCTTGACCTCAGACCTAGTTTTTCCAGGTTCAGACTGCTTTATTTGCCATCCTTGAGCTTCTCACTGATCAGGAATTAATTGATGGCTGAAGGGCTCTTCAGAGTAGATCTCAGCTGTCTAGGAAATCTGCTGATCTAGGAAGATTTTCTGATATTGTTAACAATCCAGAGAGCATGGCATTAAGTGTTTCCTTTTTCCAGCCTGCTCTTGGCACTGCCTGCAAGTGATTCAGCCACTCTGCTCCTTGTCCTTTTGGTGACATTTATTATTTATTCGGGGCTTTTGAAGCTGTGCCTCAAAATGTCATTAAGGTTTCTGATTATTTGATTTTCTTTCTCTTTTGTTTAAAGAACTGTAATTAAAAACTTTGTTTTGAGACAGCTCGCTTAAGTAGTAGCTATGTTGACTTTTGCCTCTGTTCCCTGGCTCATTTTTCCTGCCAGTTTTCTCCCAAGTCTGGCTCTGAGGTTTAGAAAAAGTCAGACTGGTGTCACTTCTCAGCTTGTGACCTCCGGTAATTGCTTTGTTTCTGAACCTCGATTTCTTCCTCTGTAATATGGGCTTACTGATACTCACTGTACAGATCAGTGGTAAAGATTAAATGAGAGCATGAGAGAGGTGCAAACCACTTGGCACACGTTAAAGAGCATGGTTGTCTATAGAGGAAGACAACCTCTTAGGTAACTTGTGGGGGCTTGCAAATTAAACTGATAAAAGACAGGCTAACCGATATTAGTATTCTTAATGTTATGTGCCAGGGGATTCATGGAAAAGAAATGAAAACTCAAAAAAGTGGTTAGACCTGGGGGCTGTTGTACCATTTTAACAAAGGGTGATGAATTGTGGAGAAGCGATTTGGGCTTCTAGGGGTGGTAAATTGTGGGAAGGTAAATATGTAGGGAAATTAATGTCAGGCAAGTTTATTTAGTAATGTGTGTTTACACCAACTCATCTCGGTGTCATCTTTGTCCCTGATGATGAGTTGTTTATTCTCCTCCTGGTATAAGACCGGTGGACACCTTCACAAGGAGGACCTCAGCTACCTTTACAGAAGGAAACGGACACCCTGCTTTTATGCAGTTTGTGGGCAGCTCCTCCTGTGTCTGCTGTTTCTCACTTGCCTTTACTCAAAATAATCCTCAAGCCAAGGTGGCATATTCTGGACTGGCATGTTCTAATCCCCTTGATATCCATCACTTTAGGGAAAGGAGGGGGCCTCTTATTCACTTCTGTATTTCCAGGGGTGTCTGGCTTAATAGTAGATGCTTTATAGTGGAAAATAGAGGACTGGAGTATGCCTATTGTGAATCCTCTATGGAAGTCCTGTCTGGGCCCTCTGAGTCTTGGGCCTGGCTTCCTCCTAGCTTCAAGACACTCAACCTGCCACTGTAGTCAGGAGGCCACCTGCGAGATTCTATATACAGAAGAGCATTGGGCTGGGGACACGTGTTCATACATGTCATTTTTCTGGCTCTTTATCTGTTTAGCTATTCCATTCCTAGCTGCACGTTAGAGTCACCCAGGGAGCTTTTTTTTTTTAATGTTGATGCCAGGACCATCCCCAGAGACTTAGTCTGCTGGTCTAGTTTGGCGCCTTGTGATTCTAATGTGCATCTAGGGTCAGAAAGCCTTGGCTTTAATCCAGGGAAAGGGACTGAGTGGAGATTGTAAAACCTCATCGAATGGGAAGCGTTTGAAGGGGTAACCAGGAACTCCAGTGGGTTGCATCATAGTTGGTACTTCAGTATTGAGTTAGAAGCAGTTAGTGATTTCTGTGGTGTCACCAGCCTGGGCCTGTTTGTGCATCCACCTATCACTGGAGACTTAAAGTCCAGGCTGGCTCCTGCAGCCAGGTCTGCCCAGCAGGACCACGGTCAGGCCCAGGTGTCTTGACAGAACATGAGCTAGGTGGTCCAGGGCCACTTGGAACCACACCACTCGTTTGTCATCCTTAGCAGAAGATGCTGGATCTTTCCGAAGCAATTTCACCTCATCTCGGTCAGCAGCAGCTTTCCTACCATCTTTAAAAAGACCCGGCATCTTTAAATAAACATAGATTGGGTTTTGTTTGTTTCCCCAGACAAAGCTTCCTCTTGAGGGGAGGTTAAGTGAGGAACGTAGTCTCAACACTCACACTCGTGTTTGTTATTTGGAGACGATGACTCGTTCTTGTCACCTGCCTCCCTCCTCAGGCCACCCACAGGGCTCGTGGAGGATGACACAGGAGTCAGCTCAGCATTCATCATCTCCAGCTTCCATTCCAGAAATGTTTAGCGTTTGATTTGCAGTGTTTGGGGAAGGCAACATAAATCACGTTGGTGGTTTTTGGTGTTTTTTTTATCGTGGTTCCTTTTTTTTTTTTTTAAGGCAAGTCTGAATCCATGTGGGAGAGCATGCATGTCAGTCACAGCCCTGTTTGGATCTGGTTGAAAAGCTACAAATATTTTTTTATCCACACAAAGTGAATTTGGGGTTTTGTGGATGATGATGTTGTTAGTACAGATCTCCTCGGGGGCTCTGAGTAACTCTCGGGGGAGGACAGAAAATAGAGCAAGGGCTGTAATTTTCAGCCTGGAATAGAAGCAGCAATTTTAAGCAATTTTTAAAATTCCATTAAGGGCAATCTGTTGGTCTCCTTCTGGAAACAGGGAGCCTTATTCAGAATGTTTCTGGTGATGCTAGACGGGCTGACGGAGTCTCCAGATTTTGCATGGGGTCTCCGGCATTCCTGCCATCGGTCCCATTTCCAGTAATGTTCCAAGGAGTCACGGTCATCAGAACGGTTCAAAGAACAGGCAGAGAAAGGGAGAAAGGGAATTTTAACTTTCCTCAAAGCCCCCTCAGGGTTCTGACGACCTCAGTACCCAGGGAGGGTAAGGTAGACACAAGGAGCCCAACTCCTAATGATACACAAATATGCCTTTTGCCGGGTTAGGGGTGTGTGTGCAGGGATCTTTTCAGATAATGTTGGGTCTTAAGTAACGATTGAACACACTAGGACTGTATTTGTAAGAAACATAAAAGGATAAGGGATATGCCTCGTATAGTCTTGTATAAAACAGACCTGAGTCAGGAGAAGGCGATGGCCACCCCACTCCAGTACTCCTGCCTGGAAAATCCCATGGGTGGAGGAGCCTGGTGGGCTGCAGTCCATGGGGTCGCTGCGGATCAGACACGACTGAGCAACTTTACTTTCACTTTTCACTTTCTTGCATTGGAGAAGGAAATGGCAACCCACTCCAGTGTTCTTGCCTGGAGAATCCCAGGGACTGGGGAGCCTGGTAGGCTGCTGTCTATGGGGTCACACAGAGTCGGACACGACTGAAGCGACTTAGCAGCAGCAGCAACTACCTAAGTTCAGGTCAGAAACCTGTCCAAACCAGGGCGTTGACACAAGAATCAGATATCTGATCAGATAAAAGATCAAGTGAAAAATGAATTAAATTGATGAAAGAGTCACTTCTTTCATTACCCCATTTCTGCCCCCTCATGCCTTTAAATGGGAGCCACCGTAATTCCCTGCTTAGTGGAGTATCTGTTACAAAAGCTAGAAATGAGTTGTCCAGATAAAGCCAGACCTCTGGGAGCTGCCTGACAAACTTGGTTTTGTCAGAATAGAAAAAAGTAGGGGAGTTGACTGCAGACTTTCCCACATTGCGGCTTTGCGAGCAGTTACGTAGTGCTTTTGTTGATTTTTTTTAAGTTCTTTTTATAAGTCATCATTTTTTAAGGTTCCAGCTGAGCCATGGGTCCTTGGCCAAGAGAACAGATGAACAGTGGTTCAGCCATGTTTCTCAGCAGACTGCCCATGAGCTTGACTCCATTCTATCGACTGGGGGTCATGATAAGCAAAGGGAGAACCTCCCCACCCCCCCTCACTGTGCATATCTCTGTTATGTGTGTCTTAAAATCTAATGGAGCAGGACCCACCGGGGCCATGGCTGAGGACCTACCTGGCGGCCAGAAGGCTGGGTGTCAGTCTTTGGAGAAAGCAGAGCATGTCTATTTTGGTCATTTCTGAGGCAGGCAGTGTCTGGGGGGTGAGGAAGTGTCTTCGTCTGTCTTCTGTCTTCATTTTTTGAGCCTGCATTATAAGGAATCCAGATTTGTCAAGGCAGATGCTCCCAGGTGCTGAGGACAGAAGGCACTGCCGCATGGAGGTAGGTTGGGGCTTAGCAAAAGGTAGCCTGTAGGCCAGTAGCTTTCAAGTGATTTTGACACCAACCCACAGTAGGAAATCTGGAGGAGGAAGTGGCAACCCACTGCAGTATTCTTGCCTGGGAAATCCCGTGGACCGAGGAATCTGGCAGGCTATAGCTATGGGGTCACAAAAGAGTCAGGCACGACTTAGCAACTTAACAACAACAAGCTACCGACTAGACAAACAAGAGCAACCACAGGTAAAAAAAATAGCTTTTGCATCACAATCAAGTATACAGATTGTGTACAGTATACAGTGTGCTGCTGTTTTATATGCAGCACATTGATGGATTTAATATATCCTGTTTCCTTCTGTTAATTTTATGCCGGCCCTGACCCACTGTGTAGGGTCCACCCTACTTAATGTTTGGTGGAGACTTGACTTTTTTTTTTTAAGTTGCAGTAGAGTATTCTGTATGAAGGAGTATTCTCTGCACGTGAGTTCCGAGAGCTGCCTTGAACTTTCCCAGAAATGTTACTGTCTGGATTCATTCCCTTTGTGCTTCATTCAGTTTTAAAGAGCAGCCCCCTGCTGTTCCTTACCCCAGGGTCTTTACACTCTTTCTTCCTTCTGTTGAGGACCTGCTTCTTCTAGACATCCCTAGGTCCGTCTCCAGTTCTTCTTCTGGTGTCACCTTCTCAACCAGTCACTCCTGGCTCCCCTCTTCAGAACTGCATCCCGCCCCACACCCTGCCCTCTCCTCATTCCACTTCCCATGGTCTGGGCTGGTTTGGTTTTTACCACAGTGCTTATTACCTCCAACAAACAATATAGTTTATAATTTACTTGTTAAACTCATTGTCTGCCGCTCCCTGCCAACTTGTAAGTTCCGCAAGGGTTTTGTTGTTGTTGTTGTTGATCCCGCACTGCTGGAGAAGTTCCTGATACATGAGGGTGCTCATTCAAGGCTTTGTTGAATGGATACATCAATGAGTGCATGATTAAAAAGCACAACCTCTGACTGGGACTATCTTGAATTAAGAAAATTAAGGGAAAGGCTGACCTTCCCAGGTGGCTTGGTGGTAAAGAACCCGCCTGCTAATGCAGGAGACTTAAGAGACATAGGTTCAATCCCTGGGTCAGGAGGATCCCTTGGAGGACGAAATGGCAACCTGCTCCAGTATTCTTGCCTGGAAAATTCCATAGGTAGAGGAGCCTGGTGGGCTACAGTCCATGGGGTTGCAAAGTCAGACACGACTGAGTGAGTGAGCATGAGCACCAAGGGAAAGGCTGAGCCCCCCACTTAGATTAGAACAGAAACGAAGAACAGTGAGACCAGGAGATGGGGCGCTGGCAGAGAGTGAGCATCCCTGGGATAAAGATCAGGGGACCAGCATCAAGGTGACAAGGTGCCTACAAGGACAACGTATTCTCACCCCTAGGGGCCCATGGCTGATTTCGGGACTGCCTGGCTTCCTCTCTTTCTGTGCTAAGCCCAAGTCTTTCATTTCATCACTGAGTGTCCAGTGGCAGACCCTCCAGCATCTCATCAGCAGTGCCAGGCTGTAGGGGTGTTGTTGGGACCCCTGTGAAATGCCCGGGCCACGTTGCTGCAGGTTGCTCATGGCTGATAAGACCATCACGGGAGAATTTATAAATCCATTGCTATAGTGGCTGTGACTGAGGCAGATAAGCAGCTGTCTGAGAGAAATGAAAGCGTCTTTCCCCTCCCTTTTCTTGCCTGAGACACTCAGAGTAAACCTGAATCTGTGCGCTGAACGAACGTTCTGGTAAGTGAAAAAGATAAATACTCCACCTTGCCGCTTTGTGGGGAACGTTGTAGCCACCCAGCCTTTGTTCTCAGACCCCTGTGCTCTTCGGGCAGGCTGACTGCCAAGCCCTTTGCCCCTCAAAACCGGGAGGAAAATCATACTCCCCCAAAGCCAGCCTGATTTTCCAGCCAGAGGAGATAAGGCTCCTGGGAAGCATATTTCCATGAAGCGATGCTAGTTGAGCCAAATCCTCCTTAAGTATTTAATTATAAGATACATGAATGCATGTCCCAGCAATTCTTTTTAACCCCTCTTAACCCATATTTAGCCTTGCAAGAAAATACAATTCCTGGGACTTTGTCTTCTTTTAATTGGCTTTTGGAGGTCAATTTTATTTATTTTGTAGATTTATATTTTGATATTTATTTGGCTTCACTAGATCTTAGCTGTGGCATGTGGGATCTAGTTCCCTGACCAGGGATCAAACCTGGGTCTCTTGGGATCTCAGAGATCTCAGAGTCTCAGCCACTGGGCCACGAGGGAAGTCCCGGAAGTCAGTTTGATGATGTTTTATCCCATTGGTCAAGCCAGGAACTCTGCTTGTCTAAGGTGAGGATATTTGAATCAAGTAATGTTGTCTGATCCCTTTTATAGTCATAGTCAACCTTCTATATTGGTTTTCAACTTAGCAGATATTCTTATATAGAAGAAATAGGGACTGAAAATGCACTCGTGACTTGCCCAAAGTTGTATAGTCACTCGGTAAGAGCCGCATGAAAGCTAGACCTTTAAACTGGTCTCTCCATTTCTACTCAGTGAGGGCTCCCATCTCTGATTTCTCTTTCCACTAGGAAAGAGGGCAGGAGCCTGGGTGTTCGGCCCTTCAAGTAAGGTACCTTTCATACATTGCCCCACTGACTCCTACCAGGAGTCCTGTAAAGCAGATCCTATTACCCCATCTTGTAGTCACTGAAATGGAAATTCCGGGTGGTTTTATTGCAAATGGAAATCAAGCTTTAAGTGTCTGAGTCCCTCCAAGCAAGATGAGATGTGAGTTTTACATATGGCTGAGACGCCACCAATATGTAGATACATTTATAGACAGAAAAATAAGCAAACACGAAAACCCCTGCCCTTGTGGAGGCCACCTTCTAAGGATTCCTTTTGGGATGGATGGATAGTGTAACAGGTCTCAGAAGCCACATCCATTTTCATTCCTATAGCCCGCCAGACTCCTCTGTCCATGGAATTCTCCACGTAAGAGTCCTAGAGTGGGGGCCCATTCGCTTCTCCAGGGGGTCTTCCCAACCCAGGTACTAAACCCGAATCACCTGCCTTGCAGGCAGATTCTTTACCATCTGAGCCATTAGGGAAGCCCATTTTCATTCCAGGAAGAATAACTAGCCCCTTTGCTAAAGGGCTAGCACAGATTCATTTGGAGACATAGACAGCCTAGGCTGAAGAACAGGGACATGTGATTTGGCCAGTTAATTTGGTTCCTGGTGGCAGTACATCTTGTGACTCATAAGATGACTGAGAAACCCCATGCCTTAATCAGTTTTGTGTGCCCCTCAAACCTACTGCTTCCCCCGTGATTATGGAATGTTGAAATGGATGACAGGTGTAAACCAGTGAACGTGAGGCTCTCTAAGAATGAGTTAACACCCATCAAGAGTCGTGCAGTCCACAAACTTAGGAACATCCAAAAATAACCACCATCCTCCCGAGACATCTCTGAGAAGGAGGGATGAAAGAGCTGAACGGAAACTATAAGTCTTTTCATGATAGTTTCGTACGTTTACAAGTAAGTGGTTTTGGAAATAAGATTGGTGTAGGGCTGCATTTAGCCTTGGTATGCAAAGCAAATTTGCACCAAATATAAATTCCTGGTATGCCCTGGGGAAAGAAGAATTGGAGGAGCACCAAAGCTATTTCTGAAAGTTTAATCTACATTTTTAGAAAGATGCGTTTTTGAAGAATTGGAATATCAATCACTGCTCACTGGCAGGATTCTTCATCACAGGAGAAATGACAGCACATCTGATCTTCCTTGAGTTTCTTCAGATCACATTAGGAAGTGGTTTTTGTCGCTGTGCACCACGTATGAGAAGAAGCCGTTCGCTGGCATGCCGCCCTGTCCCTCGCCTCCTTATTTACACCTGAGATAGACTTGTTGAACATGAAGGGAAAACCCAGACAGAATGTGAATGCACAGAAACGACACATGAGTGGGGGCACTCTGGGCTGTGCATCCAGGGGAATGGCGGCCCAGTCAGCACTGTTCCTTGCATCAGCTTTGACGAGCTAGACACCACGTGCAGAATGAATGGAGCCTCTGCCAGGAGCCCTCCAGCCAAGAGCCAAGCCGTGGCCCTTAAGTTTACAACGTCCAGCTGAGATTACTTAATTAGCCAGGGTCCTGAGCTTGGCTGATGGTGGGCCCAGGGAATGCTTGATTTGCAATTCAAATCCCCTATTTGGTATGGAGTCTCCCTTAAAGTGTTGGCTAACATTGCAGCTTCCCCCATTCCCTTTTCATGACAGTCTTCCCTTCTGGAATATTTCAAATGTGAGGGATCAAACAGGGTTGTTGTTAGAACGGGATCTTTTCCAGGAGGGCTCAACAGTCATGATGTTCAGCAGGACAAATATGGACCCAAGAGGCCAAACAGCATCTTCCGCCTCAGGTAGCTGGAGCAGAGATCCGCTCACCACCTTGCCCACATGTGTCTGCATAGGTGTCTGATATCAGACAGAAAAAGCAATGCACATGCATTAGGCAGGAAGCCAGGGTGGATCAGGAAAAGTTCTGGAATTATGGAAGGCTGAAGATAAGCAGTTTTGGTTGGGTTTCCAACATGGTCAGTTGCCTATTTTAATGTCTGGATAAGAACTTGCTTGTAATTGGTAGATGGATTGCCTGGAGGTATATGGAGCCTGAAAAAAACCTCTGTTCCCTTCCAGCAATTAAACATTGCCTCCTTTCTCCACTCTAGTTATTCAGCAGACCCTTTCTCCTGAATACACAGCACAGAAGTGTGTTATTGCTCAGTGTGATTCAAATTAGCTTATGAGCTCCACATTAATGAAGTTCGGTCTTAGTCATGATTAGATATAATAAAATATTGTATTATTATCATTTAGTCACTAAGTTGTGTCCGACTGTTTGCAACCCCATGGCTGTAGCCTGCCAGGTTCCTCTGTCTGGAATTCTCCAGGCAAGAATACTGGAGTGGATTGCCGTTTCCTTCTCCAGGAGGTCGTCCCAACCCAGGGATCAAACCCTTCTCTCCTGCATTGGCAAGCAGATTCTTTACCGCTGAGCCACCAGGGAAACTGACCAGGGTGAAAAAATGGATTTTGGAGAGTGCTAGTATAAGCTACCTACCAACCAGATGCAGGGGACCTTTTAAGTATTCCTTCCCTCAGCAAGACAGGAAAGGCAGGAAACCATCAATTCCTGCCCCCACTGGCCAACCCATGGCTGCCACACCATCTGACAACCCGCTTCACTATATAGAACACTTCTCCACAGAGGGATTGTGTGAGGTGACTCTTCAGGGTTCGAGGACATATTTTTTACCTTAAAGAAAAAGGAAAGCTTTATGTTTGATATATGGATGGACAGAGGATCGTATATGTAATAAAAATCTATATTAGGGGAATATATTTTTTTTAATTTTTAAATATTTATTTTTGGTTGTGCTGGGTCTTTCTTGCTGTGTGCAGGCTTTCTCTAGTTGCAGCAAGTGAGGGCTGCTCTCTGTGGGTGGTGCTTGGGCTTCTCACTGCCAAGCAGGGACTCCAGGGTGCGTGGGCTTCAGGAGCTGTGGCTCGTGGGCTCCAGAGCATGGGATCAGTAGTTGGGACACATGGGCTTAGTTGCTGCACGGCATGTGGAATCTTCCTGGAGCAGGAATTGAACCTGTGCCCCCTGCATTGGCCGGTGGATTCATAACCACCAGATCACCAGGGAAGTCCAGAGAATATGGTTATGAAAACATATTAGTAGGAGTCCCTTGATTTATAGCACTGAACAGACAACCAAATTTTGCTCCTTTTTTCACTTTGTCTCGAGTGCTGGGTGGCTTCGTTTTTGCTGCTTTCATCCCTGTCCTGCCTGAATGGTTTATAAAAATAGAGCCCGAGAGCTTCTAAGAGAAGAGAGGAAGTTAGTGCCATCCTTCCCGCTGCCATCCATGTCTTTAGGTTTTGACTGAGTCTCATGGACTTCAGCCGTGCACACAGTCCACACTCTCCTAATACAAGCTTCCCAGGCAATTAAAATTGTAAAGATGCTTTAGGTGAAGTTCGGGGCCTACTGGGCTTGCCCATCCCAAGAGGCCCAGTCGTCTGTCCTACTTTTCCATGCTGCTGCTGCTGCTGCTGCTGCTGCTACTGCTGGTATTTAACCTGTTTAGGTCACCCAAGTGTTGCTTTATTTAAAACTGAACAAAATTCAGGTACTTAGAAAATATATCAGTAAGCTCATCACTCAGATGAAATTGTTCCCCTACCCTTGCACCCTGTATATGGTCTTAGATTCCTTCTCATTCCAGACACAGATGGCTTACTTCCAAAAATCTTGCTGAGCCAGGTCGGAAAGCTGGAGATGATAGCTTTCAAGTACACAGATTTTCGAGGAAAGGAGGGTGCTGTGATTAGAGCTGCTGTCTGGAAAGGAGAGATGTCCAATCTAATTTCCGCCTGTCCATCCCTCTGTCTGTTTGTGAGAGCTGCACGGTGGAGCTCCTCCCAGTGAATGAACTTGAGCAAATAGAGTGTCTATGACAGCTATTTGCCTCATCCTGAAGTCTAGGAGTTTAAAGCTGACAGCTCAGATTCTTCCTTTACCTTCTTAAGTGCAGTATTTTGGACAGATTTAGATGCTTTGCAAGCAGGCAGCAGGTCAGATTTTTCTCTATCCCAGATCTGGATGTTAGATTAAAAAAATCTGGTGTTTACAAATATGTTTCACTTTGAAACATGGTTGAATCATTATTGTTTGTTGAGGGAGCATCTTTTCAAATCTTACTTAGACCAACTGACTTGCTTTTCAAAAACAAAATAAAATCATATGTTTCCATTATAAAGGTACACACACTTAATATAGAACATTTTGAAAATAGAGAGGAGGAAAAAATTCACCCATATTTTCTCCATCTGTCAATAATGATTATTAGCAGTTGGTGTGTTTCCTTCATCTATTTTTTTCAGTGAATATGTACTGGCAGCTTCTGGTTCTAGCCGTGGTATTATTTATTGTCTTGCATTCTCTTTCCCCTACTTGTTCTGATAAGTATTCTCCTAAGTTTCTATAAATTCTTAGTAAGCATTCTTAATGATTATTTGCTATTCTATCCAGTGGAAACACCTTATTTTACTTAACCACACACCTAGTGGTGAACATTTAGGTTTTACCATTGAATTATTGTAGACAAAGCTGTGAAGCTTTGTTTCAGTTTGGATTACTTCCTTAGGATGGATTTCCGTAGGATTTATACCATATATGAACAGTTTTAGGGCTCATCGCCCTTAACTTACTAAATTATTTTGCAAATGGATTGTCTCTTTTTACACCCCCGCAAGCAATTGGATGGATTTTTTTTTTACCACATCCTTGCCAACATAGAATACCATCAATTTTAAAATCATCCTTGCATTGCTAGACAAGAAATGATACCTAATTGGCTTTACTGTCACAGCTGCCTTTTAAGGGTTGATTGAGGCTTTATTTGGGAAGATCCTGCTGTGTTTTCCATAGTTCATAGAAATTCTAGGAAAGTACTCTTGAAAAAGGAAATCATTTATTTTCATTCTGCTTTTTCAAAACTCTCATCTTTTTCCCCCCACCCCCACTTTTAAGTCATCTTGAAGAAATATATAACCAAATACAGGAGGAGAGGATTCATATGCCAAAGATTCTGGTGATTGAGGTGGCCACCAGTTTTTAAGCAACAAATAGCCTCACCTGAATTTTAGTTTTTCTGCTTCCACCTTTGAGTGCCTACTGTTTTTAGTCAGTGACGTGGAGTTCTGTCTATAGTCCCTCCTTCATTCCTTCTCCCCGTCCTTCCTTCCTGCTACCCTCCCCCTTCCGTCCTCTCTCCATCCCGTGACAGCTCAGGTGAAGGTCTGACGGAGTGAAATTAACTGGCTAATCCATGTGCAGCAGCCCCTGCTTCCTGCTTCGCTTCCTGCTGAACATGATTTATAGCTGTTTGGCAGAAGGTCAAAATCTGATTCCTCTGAGTAGGGGGTAGAGGGGGAAATACTTGATTTCTTTGACATGGTTCGTTAAAAATTCATACATATGGATCTGAAAATGAAACATTTCTCCACGTCAACATGAGTTACAGTAGGAGCCTAGAGCAAGCCTTAAGTATTAGAGTGAGACAGCGTTCCCAAGTTGTCACATCGGTATACCATCGATGACACAAAAAGGGGGAAAAGTGATCTGGGCTCTGGACGGTGGTAATGAAATTCTTCTTTCTTTTGCCTAAAGGCTTTCCTTGTAAATAGAAACTGGTTTATTAGAAAGCCTCCTCTATATCTTAAAGAGCCCACTTTAGTCTTTTGTCTAGTCATTTGATACTTTATTTAGTCTCAACTGTTGGTAAGGTGCTTCTTAATGAGACATGACTTATTTCAAAATTCCCTGCTACTTCAACTATCTCTCTTAGTTCCTCTCCCCTGACCCTTTACTTCAAGGTTGTCTGACTTTTACAATGTCTAGACTCAAGCATTTTACTGCAAATACCATAATGGCTGGAAGGGGCTTCCCAGGTGGCGCTAATAGTAAAGAACATGCCTGCCAATGCAGGAGACATGAGACACGGGTTTGATCCCTGGGTCCTGAAGATCCCCTGGAGGAGGACGTGCAACCCTCTCCAGTGGGTTCCATTCTCCATGCCTGGAGAATCCCATGGACAGAAGAGCCTCGAGAGCTAGCATCCATAGGGTTCACACAGAGTCAGACATGACTGAAGCGACTGAACACACACACGATGGCTGAAAAATCAGTCTTCTAGCCCAGTGCTTCTCCAGCTGAACGTGCATACAAATTATCTGAGTGGTCAAAGTATAATTAGAACCCCAGAAGAGAGGAGAGAATGGTCCAGTGTTTTCCAGAAACTCAACAAAAACACTTCTGAGTAGAATCTATCAAATCACTGAAAGCCAACATTACCACTGCTATAAATTTTAAACATACTAAAAAAGATAATGATCTTGATTCACCCTACCACTGTAAAAATTACAAAGGCTCATTTGTAATAAAGAGAAGACCCGGACTCTCAAAAAAATTGGAGATTCAGAGTCACTGGATCCCATGAATGGTGATGGGGTAGGGGAGACTGCATTTCTACCAAGCTCTTAGAAGATCCCACGGCCACTGATCCAAGCCTCATGCTTTTAACAGTGAGGCCCTAGTCAACATGTCTATACTAGATTGAATTAATGTTCTCCTGAAATTCATGTCCACCCAGGACCTTATCTGGAAATAGAATCTTTGCAGATGCAGTCAAGTTGAGTATATTAGTCAGGGTCAGGGTTCTCCAGAGACACAGAACTAACATCTATCTATCTGTCTGTCTGTCTTTTGAAACAGAAAGAGGTTGATTAATTGATTTTAAAGAATAAGGTCACTTGATTGTGAGAGCTGGCAAGTCCAAATGTGCAGGGCAGACCCATAGGCTGGGGACCCAGGGGAGAGTTGATATTGCAGTCTTGAATCTCAAGCCATCTGGGGGCACAATTCCTTTTTCTTTGGAGAACATCAGTCTTTTCTCTTAATATCTTCAACTGATTGAATAAGGCTCACCCACATTATGAAGGGCAACCTGCTTTTCTCAACCCTCAGATTTTCTCAGTCTTCTGATCTAAATATTAATCACATTTAAAGAGATACCATCACAGCAACATCTAGACTAGTGCTTGACTCAAAGCTATGTGCCAAAAATGTGAAAAAATTGAAAGTGTTAGTCACTCAGTCGTGTCCAACTGTTTGTGACGCCATGGACTGTAGCCCACCAGGCTCCTCTGTCCATGGGCTTTCCCAGGCAAGAATACTGGAGTGGGTTGCCATTCCCTTTTCCAGGGGATCTTCCTGACTCAGGGATTGAACGTGGGTCTCCCACACTGCAGGCTGATTCTTTACCATCTGAGCCACCAGGGAATCCCAGCCACGTTGATACATAAAACTGACCATCACAATGAGATCATATGAGATTATGCTGCTGCTACTACTGGCTGCTAAGTCGCTTCAGTCGTGTCCAACTCTGTGTGACCCCATAGACAGCAGCTCACCAAGCTCCTTTGTCCCTGGGATTCTCCAGGCAAGAACACTGGAGTGGGTTGCCATTTCCTTCTCTAATGCATGAAAGTGAAAAGTCAAAGTAAAATCGCTCAGTTGTGTCCGACTCTTAGCGACCCCATAGACTGCAGCCTACCAGGCTCCTCCATCCATGGGATTTTCCAGGCAAGAGTACTGGAGTGGGGTAGGCCCCAAATCTAATATGACTGGTGTCCCTATAAGAAGAAGGCAGTTTGGACACAGACATACAGGACTGTGTGCAGAGAGAGGCAGAGATTGGAAAGATGCAGCCACAGTCCAAGGCATACCGAAGATTGCCAACAACCAGCAGGAGCTAAGAAGAGTCGATGAAGGATTCTTCCCTAGAGCTTTAATGTCTGTTCTCTAAGCCACCCAGTGTGTGGTCGTTTGTTCCAGCAGCCCTGAGAAACGAGTACAGTCCTAAGTATCGGCCAATGACAAGCCTAAGAACATCATCACAAATGCCTGAATTTTCTGGTAATCGGCCACCTTGAAGGATGGCCTCAGAGCCTGGAAAGTGCAGAAACTAAAGTGTTTCATCATGAAGAGAGGTTCAGAGCTACTGTGCCTGGAATGAATCTGTCAGGACTCTTCCTTCTCCAACTCGCAAGCTGACCTGCAAAGGCTCATTTGTCTTTTCTTCTACTCTCTTCTCCTTCTGCCTCAGGTTGCAGGGCAGCTGGGTGACAGATGAAGTGGAGTTAAATTTGCTTTTCTTTGAACAAACTATACTAATTAAAATGTCCCCCACTGGGACTGCCATTTGCCATAAGTAATGCATATTTCATTAACATTCGCTTTAAAAACCAACAAGATCATAAAGCGAAGATTGCTTCAGCCTAAATGCTGTCCAGATTTAATATGCATGATATAAACTCCCAGCATAGCAATAAGCTTGGGCAGGCAGTTTTTGGTGCCTCGCTGATGCTTATTTTTAACAGGAGGAGAATCGATACTGGGTGAGGGTTAGACTAACATCATGAGCCATCAAGAACCGAAGAAATCATTAAAGTTATAATATTAACAAAGCAACGTGGTTGTAGGGCAAGGAAGAGAAGATATTATTCTGGGTGTTTTTTTTTCCCAGCCTCGGGCATATTTGTTGGCATTTTAGAAGGAGATAGAATCAGGAGGTATTTTTCTGCTAGGGACTACTGTGTGCAGAGAGAGGCAGAGATTGGAAAGATGCAGCCACAGTCCAAGGCATACCGAAGATTGCCAACAACCAGCAGGAGCTAAGAAGAGTCGATGAAGGATTCTTCCCTAGAGCTTTAATGTCTGTTCTCTAAGCCACCCAGTGTGTGGTCGTTTGTTCCAGCAGCCCTGAGAAACGAGTACAGTCCTAAGTATCGGCCAATGACAAGCCTAAGAACATCATCACAAATGCCTGAATTTTCTGGTAATCGGCCACCTTGAAGGATGGCCTCAGAGCCTGGAAAGTGCAGAAACTAAAGTGTTTCATCATGAAGAGAGGTTCAGAGCTACTGTGCCTGGAATGAATCTGTCAGGACTCTTCCTTCTCCAACTCGCAAGCTGACCTGCAAAGGCTCATTTGTCTTTTCTTCTACTCTCTTCTCCCTCTGCCTCAGGTTGCAGGGCAGCTGGGTGACAGATGAAGTGGAGTTAAATTTGCTTTTCTTTGAACAAACTATACTAATTAAAATGTCCCCCACTGGGACTGCCATTTGCCATAAGTAATGCATATTTCATTAACATTCGCTTTAAAAACCAACAAGATCATAAAGCGAAGATTGCTTCAGCCTAAATGCTGTCCAGATTTAATATGCATGATATAAACTCCCAGCATAGCAATAAGCTTGGGCAGGCAGTTTTTGGTGCTCGCTGATGCTTATTTTTAACAGGAGGAGAATCGATACTGGGTGAGGGTTAGACTAACATCATGAGCCATCAAGAACCGAAGAAATCATTAAAGTTATAATATTAACAAAGCAACGTGGTTGTAGGGCAAGGAAGAGAAGATATTATTCTGGGTGTTTTTTTTTCCCAGCCTCGGGCATATTTGTTGGCATTTTAGAAGGAGATAGAATCAGGAGGTATTTTTCTGCTAGGGACTGTTTAAGTAAATGTCAGTTGTGATCAATAGGGTAGCCTCCACAAGGAAAGCGAAGCTGTAAATGTCACTCATTTCACTGTTTAGCAACAGTTGTGTGTGTGTATGTGTGTGTGTATGTATTAGAGCTGAAATCTAAAACCAGTGAATTTGACTTTAGCCAGGGGATATCAACCAAAATCAGTGGTGAGGAAATAAAATTACCCTGAAAAAGTTGAGTTCCTCATAACAGTGATAAATAGCAAGGAGAAACCAAACTCATAGATATTGTGTTTTCACGACTAATACAGCAAATTAAGATGTCTCTTTGGACCCGCCTCAAGGCAGACTTCAGACAGAACACAGGCCACATCAGTCTTTGAGCTTGAAAATGATGCTTTTAAAAGAGGGTGGACATTTAGGTTGTAGTGTAGCTGTAAAGACTGGTGTGTCATGAGTAATTATGTTCCCGTGGTAAGACTTTGCTTTTCCTGACTCCTCAGGACGGGTCCTCTAAGAACTGACTTGAGTCAGTACAAATTCTTGATACCCAGCATCAGATAGACCATTACTAGTACTAGTACCAGAACTAGTACTAGGGTGAAGTGGATCCTTATTACTGATCTCCTATGGGTTGGTGCTCCATCAGCTGCCACATTGTTAAACCATCCTCATACTCAACCCCCAGCGCTGTCCTGCAGAAGCTCATGCTTCCGCCTTTGTGGACGGCACGGAGGCCGCCCAATGTGCGTTCCTTCAGCTTCTTTCCTCCTGGGGATCTTCCTTTGCTCCTGCCCTTGCCCTTCCTCCATGAGGAGCCTCTTCTGGAAACTGTCACCTCTCTTTGCCTTGCGTGGTTCACGTGCCAGCTGTTCTTCCCTCCTCATTGTTCTCCCTCAGGCCCATCCATCCTGCACTCAGTGTCAGATTTCTTATCCTCAGTCTTGCCTCCAGAGTCAACTCCCCCATTCAGACCTCTTCCAAAGACCACGCTCTACCCCTACCACCCTTTGCCTTTTAAATCAAGAGTAAGCTCCTGACCCTGGCATTCAGAGCTTCAACTCTAATGGACTTTGTGCCAGCTGTTCTTCCCTCCTCATTGTTCTCCCTCAGGCCCATCCATCCTGCACTCAGTGTCAGATTTCTTATCCTCAGTCTTGCCTCCAGAGTCAACTCCCCCATTCAGACCTCTTCCAAAGACCACGCTCTACCCCTACCACCCTTTGCCTTTTAAATCAAGAGTAAGCTCCTGACCCTGGCATTCAGAGCTTCAACTCTAATGGACTTTTCACACTTATCCCCCAACCTCAGCAAAACTGAATTGTTTATCATTCTTCAAATGGCTCTTGCCATCCCCATCTTCTACTAGCCAGTGCTGCTGCTTTTTACATGAAATATTCTGTCTCCAGCTCCACTTGCTAAAATTGGTTCTATCCTTCCAGAACCATCTCATATATCACCTACCTAATGAGTCATGCTCACTTCTCACTTCTTAGCCAGAGACCATCCTCCTGCCTCTGAACATCATAGCTTTTAATTTGTATGGCTTTTCCAACACTGATGTTCAGTTCAGTTCAGTTCAGTTGCTCACTCGTGTCCGACTCTTCGCGAGCCC